>VZRI01000949.1:14178-40535 GCA_013397515.1 Upupa epops | reverse complement strand
TGCCGACTCATGGTAAGTTTACTGTCCACTAGTACCCCCAAGTCTCTTTCTACCTGAGTACTCTCTAAAACCTCTGGAGATTATCCACTTCAATTCCCCTGCCAGAGCAGGATCTCCTATGACAGGTCACACAGAGTTGCATATTCAGGTGGGTTTGGAAAGAAGACCTCAAAACAAGAAGACTCCACAACCTCTCTGGACAGTCTGTTCCAGTGCTCCATCACCCTCACAGTGAAATAAGTTTCTCCTCATGCTGAAATGGAACTTCCTATTTTGTAGCTTATCCCTGTTGTTCCTTGTCCTATTGCTGGGAACCTCTGAAAAGATCTTGTCCCCTTCCTTTTGGACCTTCAAAGCTCCTCTAATCCAACCCCCCTGCCATGAACAGAGACATGTTCACCTAGATCAAGTTGCTCAAAGCCCCATCCAACCTGACCTGGAATGTTTCCAGGGATGGGGCTTTTACCATCTCTCTAGGCAACCTGAGCCAGTGCCTCACCATCCTCAGTGTAAAAAATTTCTTCCTTATATCTAGTCTCGATTTCCCCATTTTTAGTTTAAAACCATCACTCCTTGTCCCATTGTACAGGACAATAAGATTGCCACCATTTTTCTTAGAAGCATCTTCTAAGTATTGAAGGGCAGTGCAGAGGCTTTAATCCCCTACCGTGCCAGAACACAGCCTCTTCCCTACAGCAGGGTGTGGGAACTGGCTCAGTATTTTGAACAGGCTGGAAAGGTTGTGGACAATGGTAATGGTGCAGAGGTAATCAGGGTACCAATTACCACTGCTGGGGGGCCACCTCATTCACTTAGGAACCTTCAAAGGTGCCGCAGCATAATAATCAGTATGTGGCTTCAGAGAAAAACAGTCCCTGCACACACAGTGGGGATGGACTGGAAGAGAGCAAAGCTGGGACAGCTGACACTTCGTATGTCATACCAGTGCAGCTCGCTGTGTTAAAGAGCCAGGTGATCAAGTCAGGAACAAGAATGGAGAGAAGATGAAGCAAATCAAGGGCCAGCAGCTTCACTGCAGCCACTGAGCCCATTCTCACAGCAGCACCCGACTGGGACAAGCATGCAGAGAAATCATTAATAATTTACCCTATTACTCCTGCAGAGCAGAGTACTGAGAGCAGACTGCAGTACTGAGCACACAGAAGTGATTTCAACCGGACAAGGACTGGATGCTGCTATGAGTCAAGTAGCTGGTTCAAAGTGGGCTCTGCTCCATCTCTAGAGCCTGGGGGCACATGCTGCCTGGAAGGAGCTAGTGCTGGGTCACCCTGACCCAGGGCAGGCTGCACATGTCAATCCCTGAAAAAAGCTGCTTCAGAATTACAAACCCATGTCACAGAGGTAATGTCACCCTTTCTCCAAGTTCCAGTTCTCCAGAACATCCCTGGTCACAAGTGGAAGGATCTCACAACTACTTGACCACCACTCCAGAGGCATAAAAAAGGGCCCACGGGGGTTCCATGGCCGTGAACAAAGCAACTCTTCCTCGGTGGCACAAATAAAATGCAGCATGATGGCGAGAAGGAAAGCACCACTGATTTTTATCCACTTGCAGGCAGCTCTCATCCCTGGTTTGCAGCTCCACTTTACCCTGTCATCTTCTGAAGTATTTTCTGGAGTCTGGCTCAGCTACCTAAAAAAATGCCCAACAGGCACAAAGCAGGGGCATAAGAGCAGCTATTTGCTTCACCAACTCAGATACACACACACAAACAAAGAGACAGTCCCACTGACAGCCCCTGTCCTGGCAGCACCAGTCCTGATGAAGCTTAGGTCACTCACAGTTTAACCTCTAGCCTGTTCACAGCCACTGGTGCCACATCTCACGCCTCCGAACGGTGAAGGTCCACAGCACAAAGGGGCAGCAGCTTTAGCTTCAGGCACCCATGACTGACTCCAAAGTGTGAAGCAGTTAAAGCCTCCAGTACCTCAAGGGACATCCTATGCGCTGCAGGACTTAGAGGGTCAGTTTTGCCAAAAATGTGACTATTTCTTCTGGGAGGTGGAAAGTTTTTAAAAGAAACCTTCAGAAGTCTCTGTTCTTCCTTTTTATCATTGATTTTAATTGCACCGTTATGCTGAACGTTTCTGGGGCACCGCATTGGAATGCTCTCCACAAAGACAGTGTATGACAGTTCACCTTAAAGGATTAGGCAACCACAGAAAATATTATAGCAATGCAGTTTATGTAGACCTGGAATGTATTCTCCAACGAGATTAACCTATCTAATAGGATTTGGGGAAGCTTTCGGGACCATTAGGATGCCCCGTACATGCTAAAGGCTCCAGATGCTGCAACCATTTGATTTAATCTAATCAAGCCTACCTAGGTGTATTCTGGCAGGGGCTGTTTCTGTCATTTCCATATTACATCTCAATAGACAACTTTCATCCCAGCTTTGTCATGTACAAACAGGCAAACACATTTGAGGTTAATCTCCAATTATAAGAGAGACTAATTATTAAAGCCTAGGTTTACAGCTGGTTAGAGCCTAATCCTGCCTGGTATCGAGCATGTCTCAAAGTGCCGCTGAAGGGACATTCAATGCCCTCACTTCTCTTCATTTTACCTTATAATAAACCATTCTGCCCTGCCATTATGTCAGTCTGGATTAGGAGGAGCCCTCTGCACCTGTGGTGCCAGGTACTATGCAGATCAGCAGTGCTGAGGATCAAAAGGCAATGCTTACTGCAGCGCTCTCACTGTGCAAACACGCATAACTGGAGGCAGTGATGGGCCAGTGTGTAACGGGTGAGCACAGCTTGGCAAGGAGATGGAGAGGGCTTCTCCACAGACATCTCATTAGATAAGCAAAGAAGACGCTATAAATTGCACTGATGAGCACTTATCCTCTGGAAGGGAGCTACGTCCCTGTGAGGGATGAACAAGTGCAGGAGGTACCATCTGCTCAAGAGCTTTAGCCACTACCAGAAACAATCCATTTCTCCAATGATCCTCAATGTACATTCTTCAAACCAACAGCCATCTCAGAGGCTGACAAGCATCCTCAAATAACAAAGAAGTAGAAAAAGTGTCCAACACCCCCTCAAAAACCAACCTGCTGTCAAAAGCACCCCCAGCTTCCACCTGCAAGTGAAAGAGGCTGGAGCAACATCTGGAGCATCCCAATGTGGTTTCTGTTGCCTCTGTCCTTGCTAGTCCAAGTTAAAGTAAGATTGTTAGGAAAGACAGATTGCATCGATGAAAGTTCTGACCACCACTTCAGGTGAGTCTGCTCACAGGTCACCTTGGCCATTATACACTCATCCCCATAATGTGAAACAGACAGACCAGATCTAGCAGCAGCAGCTGACTTCACCAGAACTGGGATGGCTCAGCAATGCTACACATCTAGCCAGCCTTCCTTTATGCTTATTTCCAAGGACTAGTTTAGGCATCTCTTCCTCAGCAACTCTCATCAGAGGAAAGGAGCACAGATGAAAGTCTATAGCAGCCTCTGGGCAGGATTTGTCCAACCCTGTAATTCAGCCCTTCTCAACAGACTAAATTTGGAGGTACAGCCACACCAGGAAATGTGAACCATCTCAGCTGACCCTGATTCATGAGGCTGTGAGGAAAGGATTCCTCATTCTCCAAGCACCTTCTCATATGACTTTTTTCTTAAAGAAGTGTTTTCCTCATTATTTTCCAGTGGAAACATACACATTTTTTAGAAAGAAGGCTCAAAGGCCCAACATACATCACTGACAGCTCAGAAACATGATGGTCTTCCAAAATCCTTCAACCCTACCCCTAACAGAAATCCCACTGTCAGCAGCCTGGCCCTCCTCTGTGCTGCACAACAAACAGTATTGCTCACGTAACATCCACCAGAGGCACAGTGTGGGATGTAGTTCTGATTCAGGGGCTGGCTCCTGTACAGTAACCTGTGAGTGTGAACAGCTAGTGGGGTTATAGAACCAGCGTTTCAGGAGACACCAAAATAAAGTCAAGATGAATGCAGAAAATCAGATCTAGAATCATTAAGGTTGGAAGAGACCTCCATGATCATCCAGTCCAACCATCAACCTATCCCCACTAAACTCTGTTCCCCAGGACCACATCTACCTGTTTTTTGAACCCCTTCAGGGACAGCAACTCCCCCCAATCTGGACAGCCTGTTCCAAACCCTGACTACTCTATCAGAGAAGATATCTCTCCTGATGTCCAACCTAACCTTTCTCTGGCACAACTTGAGGCTGTGTCCTCTTGTTCAGATGAGATCAGCTCTGTAACAGAGCAGGTCCACTGATTTCAAAGGTCTTATGTTACAGTGCAACCATCACCAGCTTCTGTTACCAAACACCAGCTGTTCCCCTAGCTGTTGCCTCATCACAGGAAACTGTAACAACCACTGAGCAAGTCAAGCAAAGCCCATCCCTGGTACTTCATAACTTCACATGCAAATCGACCAGCTCATTCCAACTCTTTCCCCTGTTCCATTCACAGGAAAAGATCTGTTTAGCTCTCAAATTCCCTCAGAATGTTCACTCACCACATTTGTTTTAAAATGAGAATTAAACCAACACTCAAGACATTCCTCTAGACGTAGGCTGGTGATAGTGCAAATTAAATTATAGTTTTGTTTTTCTGAAACAAAAAGTCTTGTCACTTCTAGAAGCCCTGCCAGAAACAAGAGCCCTCATTGCCTAATTAAATCCACCAAGTCGAGTCGTGTAGACACAAGCCTGGCTCTGCCACAGATGTTGCAGGTGACCTTGTACAAGTCATTTAATAGTCCCAGGACTGCTCTGTCCCACAGGAGACTTCTCAGAGCTATTCCATGAAGAGAAGACTGAAGAAATGCAGATAGATTCATGCTCTTTCACGCTGCTGCAGTCTAATATTCTTTTTTGCCTTGGTGTTTTTATAATGCTGATTTGTTTCTGTTCTCCCTTCCTGTGCAAAGGATATTTGTACAATCACAGAATCATAGGATATATTGGTTTGGAAGGAACTTCCAAAGGTATTCAAGTCCATCCCCCTGAGAACAAGAAGCAGGGCCATCTCTAACTAGAACAGATTGCCCAGAGCCTGTTATGACTAAACCATTACAGAGCCCCATCCAGTCGGACCTCAAACAGCTTCAGGGATGGGGCCTCCACTACCTCTTTGGGCAGCCTGTTCCAGAGATCCCTCACCCTTAGATTCAAGAACTTTTTCCTTCTGACCAATCTCAATCTGCCCTTTTCCAGCTTCAAACCATGACTCCTCATCCTATCATTCCCTGTCCTTGTGAACAGTCTTCCCCAGCCTTCTGACAGCCCCTCTCAGGGATTGGAACATTGCTATAAAGTCCACCCAGAGTTCTCTCCTCCTCTGTCTGAACAACCCAAACTCTCTCAGCCTATCTTCGTAAGAGATAAAGGAAGCAGTACAAGTGCCTACAGGTTACGTCTTGATTCCACTGACTGCTATCCTGTTCAGCGTTTTTCTCTTCCAACACGCTGCTCCGCTTTGGACAGGAGGGACCCAAAGTGAAGCCACATTTTGATAAACACTAACACCAATCCCTTCACCTGCCGCTCGACCACAGATTAAAAGCCACCCCTAACTAGTCCATAACACTTGTGGAAAGCTACCTAAATGAACACAAAGATGCTTGTAACTCCTGTGTCAAATTCAGCCACTGCTTTAAAAACAACCCTACACAGCCCCACCACCGCTGTGGAAGCCCCAAGAATAAGAGCAGCACTAGAGGTGACAGCCTCTAAAAATCACTGATGCTCAAGATGACCCCCTATTAGTTCAGACCCCCAAAACTCTTCTTCTCATCTCAGACTTCCATGTGAAAAGTGCAAACTCTGCTCTTCAACAAAGCTGATGGTACAAAAATACATATATATGTATATACGTGTGTGTGTATAAAAAAAAGAGCAGCTCTCTCTGATCTCATCAGCCATTCTGTCTTTAAAGCATTTGCCTACAATCCGCACCAGACACACTTAGCAAACTTTAACATCCAGCCTCTCAACATTGTTACAATTAAGTCACTCTGAAATGTCATGGAAAGCAATCTAGTCCCATTAAAATCTTCACACTCATTAAAAAAGCACTTACAGACTCGAAAATGTTCCTAATACATTATTTAAAGACACAAGATGTACAGGGACTGAAAAACCTCGTACGGAAAGGGAACAGCAACAGTCTGCTTTTAAAAAAATAGAATTAAAAAGGAAGACGGCTGCATGTGTGTAAATTTCTGTTGTAATTAGCTAATTGGGGAACTGCAGGTACAAGGCAGCTTGTAATGCACTGGGTTTTGTCTAGGGTCTTTATTTCATTCTTTTTTATGAAAGAAAGAGGGAAAAGGGGGGTCCTTGCTCTTTTTTAGGATGTAAAATAGTCCACTGTAGGCAGTTCATGATCGTTATGCAGATAACAAGTGCCAAAGCCACCTCTTTTCCTGGAAGGGGTAGGGAAAACCACAGACATCCTCCCATAGCAGACAGACAAAGGAGGGGTCACTTGAAGTTATGCCTGTGAGGATGGGAAGAGCAGAACAAAGCCAACCAGCTTCCACTATAACACAGTCCCTGTCTTCCCACGAAGCCCAAGGTTTTTTTGATGTTAACAGCAGACGAAGGGATTGAATTTGCATCTTTATTGAGCCCACCACTAGATGAACCGTGTTCCTCCAGAGCCCCAGAGCAATGAAACATCAGTGGGTACTTCTTCCAGTAAAGGCTCCTGCTTCTCCCTGCAACTTGCCTCATTTAAATATTTTTATTTTAATAAGTTTTCATGCAATTTTGACCAATGCAAGGAGGGAATGAGACTGTGGAGAGGCATTCAACGTTCAAAAAAGAAAGAAATATCATTTAAATGAGTTAAACAAACAAGGAAGAATCTGAAAAAAAATGGGTGACTGTGAAAGAGATCCCTCTTCTTTCACTGACACCAGTATAAATCTGAAATAATTTGCTGAAATAAGTTCAAGTAACTTCAAAACAGATTTGGGGGAGGGGGCAAAGCAAAACATCATTTAATTGCAGAGACTGAGAGTCAAGAACGCCTTACAAATTCCCTACATCCTATAGAAGTTCCCAACCAATCCACAAAAAACCAAACAACCCACAAAGAAACAAGGAAAATAATTCCATCTACTTCAACCTTCTGAACAGTCCTTCCTCCCCAAAGCACAACCTCTTTGCAAAGAAGTTCTGGGCTCACACCAGTGTACCCCAGTGTTTCCAGCTACTTCTGTGCCTTTTCCCCAGAAAAGAGTAAGGCAGCAGCACACTGACCCAGTCAGAGCATCCACCTCGCTGGGTGCTGTGCGAAAAGCCTGTCCTGAAGGTCTAAGGAAGATCAAATGAAACTCAGTGCATAATGAGTCTACCCAGAATAACCAGCCACCTGCACAAGCTGTAACTGGGGAGCTCCTGAGTCACACTCCTCAGCAGCCTTCAGCTGTGTGTCTTGTACAAATGGTTCCAGCAGACTTCCAAACCCACATCAGCTTCTTACACCCACCCAGAGGTGATGATTTCCACAGCTCGCTGCCCGCTCATAGGAAGAAATATCATCTTCTGCCTGTTGTGAGTCTCGACACTCCATCTGACACCTCTAGGCCTTGTATGAGGAGCTGGAACAGTCACTCCCCATCTACCTTACTGGGGGCTATATCAATATTTATCACATTCCTGCTTAATCATCCCGTTTTCACAGTACAGAGCTCTGCTTCGTTCATTCCATATGCTGAAGCTATTTTCTTTCTGTGATGATCACCTTCACAGGTCTCTACTTCTTCCCCTTTAGTGATGGGGGACACATATATAACACAGCAATCCATGGATGTGTACAGCAATATGATGGCATTTCCTTCTTCTCTGCTCAAGAGCTCCTAACAGTCCATTTATTCTGTGAATGCTCTTGAGTCCTGAACTAGTGTTCCTTATGATTGTCCTTAAACAGCAGGGGAAGGGTTCTGTGGCAGTAGTATATGAATCAGATTAATGTCCTTCCTCTGCCCAGGAGTACCTGGACTCATGGCCCACCACCCACACTAAAGTGGGACAGAACAGGACTGGTGCCATACATCCCAACCAGACTGAGATCCATCCCTTCCCCTGCTCCTGAACCTTGACCAACCTGGGTTAAGACTGATCAGAGCTGAAGCACTAAGAGCATCAGAGTGACTGCATCCACAATGAATATGCACAAGAGACTCCCAAAAGCTGGGTGTCTGTAGCTGCCGTCAAAGCATCTGGCTCAGGCTGCAAAGCCTAGCACTACAGACCTCGTTACAGTACTGATAATAGTCAGCTAAAGTGTCAGAATTAGATTCAGCTTTTGATACCTTCAAGAGGGGGGCTACAAAAGCAATGAGCAGACTATGTGAGTGAGTTTATCTTCAAGAATAATGAGTTTATTCTCAAGAAAAGCCCATTGCAGGCAATTTATGACAGTTATGTGGGTTAGAGAAGTGGGGAGGTAAGAGCTCAGGAGAAAAGGAGATGAAAGAGAGAAGCACAAGCATCTTTTACAGATGCCAAAGACCTGAAACAATGTCATTTTAACTGCCAAATGCACTTCAGCTTTCAGGAAAATCAGTCATGACAACTAGCAACTTGGAGTCACAGGCAGCACAGCTGCTTCCCAAATCAACCCCCCTTTTGCTCCACATCGTCACCTTGCAAAATCTGCTCCTGCTCTCCAACAGGTCCCTGGGCTCCTTCTGAACAAAGGTCACCAATTAAAGGGAACAGCATGATCCTACTATGACACAGACCATTATTCACTAGTGACCCAGTCCACAGCGCTAACTGGTTTTCACTTGTGAATGACATCTGAACTTGGCCTCTAGAAGCACAAAAGTCTCTTACAAATCTTAACTCATGAACACTCCAGCCCGCACAGAGCTCCTATAACCATCCTCCCTGGAAAGCCAAGGAAGGATTTGGAAATAATTACTGTCCTTGTACAAGCTTTATCTTTCAACGACATCTTCCTCAGCCATGCTCCCTTCAGTAGGAAATCCCATTCCCACAATCCCACCCTGTCTTACACTCTGACCTGCCCCATTCAGGACTTTTTTAGCACACCTTAAAGCGTGATGCAAATATAAACACAGTACAGGGCATAAAACAGATAAGAACAACCTGGACACGTTTTACTGCAATACTTTATCATCTAACACCCAGTGCAGGCAGGAATGATGAAAACACCACACAGCCCTGAAGATCTGACACTATTCTAATCCAGCTTCCACAGGAGAACAGCTTGTTTAACCTCAACCCTAATAATTTGCCAAAAATGCAAAGTTAAAAGCCAGTCCCCATAAAAACATGCTGGTTTGTTGATCAAATTCAGTACCCAGTGAGAACACAGGGAACTGACTACAGCTACTGCCCACATGCTTTAAGAACCTGAACTCAAACCTCCAAACAAGAACACAGGGTTTGGTAAACACAACTGCTTGTTTCTCCAACACCCATCCCAGTGCTGGGGGATTCCCACAGCTCTCAATTAGTGTTGTGAAAACAGCTTTAAAGCCAAGGCAGATGTTTGGCTAATCCAGGCAAGGCATCATCCCACCAGCATAAAGAAAATGAGTGCATGGATTGCATCCACTGTCTGCCCCAGTACCTACGCAGCATCTGGGCACATATGGATTCAGAGGCTTCAAGAGCACTGGTACCTGCAGGTGGCTTGGACTGAACCTAAGGCAAATGCTGGGATCAGAACATCCAGGTCCCATTTCAGAAAAATTCCCAGCAGAGTCAACTGGAGCTACTGGCCCCAATTCTACTCAACAATAGGAACATTAAGAAAGATCTCAGTAGATCCTTGCACATCAGACTTTGCTGAGGAAAAGCCAGAAAATACAGCAAATGCAGTGAAGACCAGGGCTGAACCACACTGGTATCAGGAGAAACAGCTCACACCTCACCACTACCACCTGTGTCCATTGTCCGTGTTTCAACCCATAAATCTAACCCCTCAGGTGCTCAATCACTCTACTCCCATTTACTCTAACAGATGATTTCAGTTTCTGACTCAAATTATTTTTATGAGCTTCTAAATCTCAGATGCTACTAAAATATTTGCTTTGCAAACAAATGTCTTTTTCAGGAGAGCAAGGTGAAGAGCAGGTATGTCCCTGAGGGCACCTGCCAGTGAAACCAGCAACTTACCACCTCAGAAATGTGCCCCAGGACAGCAGGGTTTGCTACAAGAGCTGCTGCCATGTCCAACGGGCAGAGATCTGCCCGGGTCAGTGCCACGGGAGATCCTGTTTCATGGCAAAACAATTGCTCGTAAAAATTCCATTTAAGTTACTATAACTTAACGTTGTCCAAATGAAAACCCAGGGGCTACGACTGAACCCTGGGTGACTCCAGTCAGGCAAAGGGTATTTTTTTGTATTTTTTTTGTCTTGCCCTTTTTTTTTTTTTAATATTCATTGATCTGAGCGAACATAATAATCACCATCTGTTGTAAACACAGTTGGAATGGAACAAAAAAAAATACTAAAAGGAGTATCACACGCCAGGCTGGTATAAACCAGCATCACTCCTCTGACCCCAACAGATCCATTAACACTCAGGTGAAATGTTACACGCTATTTCTGTCTGAAATTGCTCAGAACATTAACAAGGTGCCTTTAGCCAGAGGGTGGGTGGGTTCAATTCCTTTTGTGGTGTGGGGCCATCTTTTGTTTCCTTTTGTTCTCCTGCTCTCAACACCAAGTGGGAAAGGATCTCAGATCTTGACATCCTCCTTCCTTAGAAAGATGTCACACAGCAGCATCCGTGCCTCTGACTGCCAAGTCACACAGTCAAGCACCTCCTCAGCCCCCTCCATTTTACCAGGCTGAGACACTGAATAAATTCCCTCAGCTCCTACAGAGGGTAAAAAAACCAGAACAGGAGCAGGAATGTTTAATGACTCAGTGCAACAGAAAATAAATGGCTTAAAAACACAAGTGCTCTGGGGAAAGCAAGCTCTGCGCTGCTGGAGAAGATGATGCTGCTCACTGGATCCTTAACCACCACAGGTGCCCTTGTCAACAAACATGGAGTCAAACCAGTACTCTACCACCAAGACCCAGCAGGATTTAATGCTCCAAGTGCTTGAGATCCCATTCAGAACCCTGGCACCTGCTTGCTGGGATCACAGAATCACTTACATCAAGAAAAACTTTAAGAACATCTAGTCCAAAATTTATAGAATAGTAGAACATGTTGGGTTGGAAAGGGCTGATAAAGGTCATCCAGTCCAACTTTCCACACCAAGCAGGGTCATCTCTAACCAGAACAGACTTCCCAGAGCTCCATCCAGCCTGACCTTCAATGGCTCTAGAGACGGGGCCTCCACCACATCTGGGCAGCCTGTTCCCAGGGATCGCCCACCCTCAGATTAAACTGCTCTGGTTTATTTTTTTTTGCAGATGCGCTGGGTTGTCCCTATAGACTAGGTGGCCTTATGGATGGAGGGGTGAGCCGAACACACTGTGCCCATCCATGGTCATGATTGGCAGAGCACAGACAGCAACCCCGAGGCCACTATAAGGAGACACAGGTTTACCCAAAATCAAACAGCCCATAGTATTACTAGGGACATGGGGCAACTCACAACCAGACCACTCAAGGTTGAATCAGGAACACAGGCTTTGAAGTCCTGCCCTCATGTGTTATTGCAAAATGCTCAGAAAACTGCTCACTTCAGCAGTGAAGCTGGAGAGATACAACAGGTTGGGGCAGTCACCATCAGCTCTGTCAGTTCTGATAAAGATGGTGAACAAGGTCAAGAGTGGAAGCTGTAGCAGCTCCATGCTGACACCTGCTTTTTTGCACAGTGTGGGTAGCACATCTTGAGACACCCAGCACAACACTAAATACAAGCAATCTCCAGGGATAATTTTCCAACATGCACATGTAACAGCAACAGATCAGTATGAGCTATCTGGACACTATGTGTTCACCAGTGCCATCCAAAGAAAACCCCTAAAAACAAAAATACAACCTACACCAATACCTCCATCATTCCATGTTGATAAAACTTCTATTCCTGTGCGACTTGGTCTAGGTGGTCCTGCTGTGGCAGGGAGATTGGACTAGATGATCTTTCAAGATCCCTTCTGATTCCTAATGATTCTATGATTCTACTGCCAGAATACCAACAGCTCTAGAGAGGGGTACAGACCACCAAGAATCCAGGACAAAACAGTCAGAGGACTTGATTTAGAGGGAAAGGAACTATTTCTGGATTTGGAACATTTTTATGGGTGCTGGTGAAAGCTGGCACTGAAATGATGCTGGGCCTGAGGTGAAATGGGATCTTGCATCTCATATCACCGGAGCAGGAAACAAACCATAGGAAAGCTCAGGAAGAAGAGCAATTAGTTGCAATCTCTGGCAACTTGTGTGTTTATTACTGCACTCCTCCAGCACATCACACTGATCTCAAACCTCCGTGTTGTCATGGGTTTCCTGGACAAGCAGGATTATTTTGGTATTAATCTTCCGCTAGATTTAGCGGTGCCTCAGATGCTGGGGCTGCATAAGAGCCAAGCTCACAGATTCCTCCACCTGACTGTTCTTGGCTCTCTTCATGAGTACTGGCATATATTTTTAAGACCCTGGCATCATCCACCCTGGGGCAATTAGCATTATTTTTTGAAAAGGACCTTTAAGTGGTGCAAACGTACCATAGCGCTGCTCACGCCGTGCTCATTGGGCTCACAGACAGGGCTTACATTACCGACTGCTTTATAATGCACCTATTAGACACGTGTTTTCCTGGATAACACTAAGCCTGAGTCTTCTGCAGTCCTCGGGGAGCCTTCTCACTGATGAGGTGGATCTGGCTGTAAAAGGCAGAGTGACCTAAAAATCGGAGGCTTAAAGTGTTGCGTAACCTTTTGAAAGACAAAAATAAATAAATAAAGGAACAAATTAAATTTCAAAATAAACCAGAACCTCAGGGGAAGAGTCTCAGCTCAGTATTTGAGAGCCTTTAGCCACATGTTTCCAGCTAACATTGAATGTAGCTGGAAGCCTAAATCCCCCCTGCTCCCTCCTCTCAAGCAAGAATATGGCCTTTAGGTTTCCCATCCCAAGGGATTAAAAATAGAGAAGTGGGTTATTAGCATTTACACTCAAAAAAAATGTATACTGCGTGAGAGTGAAAGATTAAAACTAAGTAAATACTAATGGCCTCCCTCAATTTTACCCTGTGAAATCAAGAGAGTGGACAAGCAAAACAGCTGTCAACAGAAATCATTCACCAGTTCTCCCTGTCAGCCCAGTCCTGTTATTGTACCATTCCAGATTCTGGCAAAACCTCTCAAACCACTGGGGCCAGACTGGAAAAAAAAAAAAAAAAAAAGGAGAAGTCATTACAAACAAAAAGCACCCAAACCCTTATTTTCCTTCCTTGGTATTTTCACATCTCATCACTGATCTTACAGTAGGCACACACAAGGCTTCCTGCCCCCCATAAACTGGGCAAGATAGAGCCTAATTGGATGCTGGGTGAGCAGCCAGTGTCAGTGCCACAGCAGGGAATTCCAACCACCAGCATGTCAGCAGAGGATCACAGCCTGGGTTGGGGTTGATTCAGGACAAGGGAAGATTTTGCTGCTCGACTCTCAGCACAGGAAGGCCAGAGGAATCCACAACAGTTTTTCTTCTTTGTGCCCCATGAAAATTAAAATCCCCAGTGCCCATGCAGCATCAGTCTGCTTCTATCTCTGCACAGTTACACAGCAAAAGCTTTATTCTGTACAATAGATGATCACAAAGGCAAAATGCAGTTCCAGCTATCTGTTTTCACAGGAATACTGAGAATAAAAGGTCCTAACAACCCAGATGGATGCAGGGCTGACCTGTCCCTTGCTCTCTCTTCAAACACCACCGTCAGCCCTGGCTCCCGGCACAACAGACCATTCTATCAGCAACGGGTCTTTCTTATCCAGAACATCACCTAGATAATAGATCTAAGCTTCCTAGGCTCAGCACAGAAAATATAAGCTCTTGCACCTCATCCCTGGGCAAAGTGAGGCAGTTAGCTCAAGCCCTGGGCAGCCACCAGACAGTTTCCAGGGGCTCAGCTGGTACAGTCACACAAAAGCCTAAAACAAGCCTTTATGTACACGTACACACAGGGAAAACTGCTATCAATTATGCTAGTTAATTATACATTATGATAGAATTACAGAAACCCCTCCTCATTATCTGCTGGCTCTGTCCCTGCACCAGCGCTGACCACAGCCATACCAGTAGCCCTTCCCCATTAACCTTTAGCTGCACCTCGCAGCATCCCTGTTTGCAGTGCATACCCAGCTTGTTCTGACCCTGTTCCTGACTGACCTTTCCTTGAAATCTAACATTTGGAGCAATCCTGGAGACTGGCTCCTCTCCCACTGCCTTCCAACCATGATGCTTCCCACCCACCCCGCCTCTACAGGATGTAAAACACAGACCGCCTTGTTTTTGCCTTGTTCCTGGCATCCTCACTGGCCGTCAGAGGTCATCTGCACTTCTTGGCGAGGCTATGACATTACTCAGACAGTTTACAACTGCTGCTCTGTGTTAGGTTATTAGGAGGAAATCCTGAAGGACGTTTCATTGTTGTTATTATTACTATTTTACACAGAGCCTGTCAAAAAGGGATAATAATCACATGGATGTCTACGAGCAGCAGCACCGACTACCCTGGTAGTGCCTCTAGCTCTCACAGCTGCAGAAGCCAGGACACCAAATCCCTGAAGCAGCCTGTATTGCCCAAACTCAGATTGTGGCAGATTAAATGGGCCTTTTACAGCTGCCATTGACTGCAGGAGGAAGCTCCACTGCACTGCTGGATATTCAGAGGGATGGTGCTCAGCACAGATGCTTGTGTGGGACCCTAGCGACATCCTTGAGCATCCCCAACAGATCTGCACTGTGAGGACAGAATCATCTTCATGCTCAGGAAGAAAGTCATGACCTGTATAATATGTGCTCTGCAGAGTCAACATGCTCAATATTTTTTTGGGGAAAAAGAAAATTAGAGAGAAGAACCCAAAATAAAGTTTTCCTCTGAAGTATTAGACAGAAAAGACATCATGAGGAAGAGACCTTCCAAAGGGGACAAAGTCCCAACTGCCACACAACCCATCTGACACAGCAGATCAGCAAAGACAACAACTTCAGCTCCCAAGAATACAGTTTAACAGAGTTTCCTCCTCTTCTACACAAAGTTGCAAACAGCATACTTGGTTCAGTCTCTGCTCTGCCTTCCCTATAACCTTCACCATCCACTTTCAAGGGGGTTAGGCATCAGAGACGGAAACTCAAAATCCCATTCACAAGAGAAGGCCTAGGAGACCATTGTTGGTTACTTGGGTTATGCTACCAAAAAAAAAAAAGAAAGAGTAAACAAAGATGAGCAGCAAAAAGCCTGACCGATGGTTCAGCTGAAGCGTCCAGCAGGGCCACGAGAGGTACCAATAAAACAATCTCCTTACAAAGTTCAGAGAAACAATTAAGACAAACAAATAAAGACAAATTTGCTGCATGAGAACTTCCTCTACTATACAGACACACTGCACCACCACAGACAAAACCAATGTGGAGATGTCAATAGCTGAGGATGAGACACACCAGATGCTTCAGAAACAGGTGAATATGGATTACTGGTAACAGCCACACAGATCGACCACCAGGCAGAGCACACCAACTGCCTCACGGGAACTGATCAGCCACAGCACTGATCCCAAACAGACTTCCAGGGGCTTGTGATACATCAGGACTGTGCTGGATGAATCCCAGCCACTTGTCACCTGTCTCCAAACACCCACCAATGGGCTTAAGACAGATACAGACCCCTGCCAGCCTTGCCGCCCCACCACAGAAAATGCTGTGATGACAACAAAAGAGATGCTGGAGTTTTTTTACTTCTCCTGAGATACAAAGCTTGAACAACTCAACATTTAAAGATTGTCAGCAAAAGTCACAAATAGCTGTATTTTCAAAAATTGCTTTAACATTTCAAACTCTCAAATGTCAGCCTGAAGAGATGCTGGTTTTCACTTTGCAGATGTCCAGGGAGGACCTGTACAGGGTTTATGTCTCGATTTCCTACAGCATCGTTTGTGCCTTTCGATGGAAACTCTTCTTTCTCCTGGGAGGTTTAGTGAAAGGAGAAGAGGAGATGCTCTGAGCTCAAAGAAAAGGAAAGCCAGGCCACTCCATCCTTAGGCAGCCTGAGGGAGAGCCTCTGGGTGACAGACACCAGAGCTGCTGACTACTTTGAGGAGCAGAAGGCACAAACCCATCCCCATGTTGCTGACCAAAGAACAGTGGAACTAATCAGCTCCATCTAACACGGGCTCTGCCCTGCTGCTGCTGCTCAGCTCTTCTCTAGTCCCTTCCTCCAAGAGAGATTATCTGGCCTTTAAATAGGGTTCACAGCAGATGACCCCAAATCTGCCAAGCAAGAGAAAGTGGAGTGAGTAGGTGAGCATGTCGGGTGTTCAGGGGAGATGCTCTTTTAATATCTTCCAGGTTTAGAAAAGGCTTTTTATGCATTAGATCCTCCCTTTTTTTTAATACTATAAGGACAAAACTGCACTTACGAGGGAAAGGAGCATAAAAAAGGTAATAAACATTTAATGATCCAATAATTGGTTATATCAGAGTAATCACTGTTCAGTAATTAACTCCCATTCCTGCTTGCTCATTTGATATTTTCTGTACCCTTTGATAGGTTCCTGTGACTATCAGCATTCCTTAGAAACTCTTACACTGAAACCTTTTGATGAGGCTAAAAAGCAACGATACCATTAATCACTACACACGTCCCAGTGGCTTTCAGACTGTCTGAGACAGGGCCTATCCTCCGTGCACATCCCTCCTCAGCTGTCTTTAATAGAGCCACTCAGCCCAAGGATTGGTGATTTTTTTTCCTCTTGCTTCATCACATTGCAGGAGAAATGAATCAGCTGGCAGTTCCTGCGCCAAAGGGTTAGTGGGAAAGTACACCAACACAAAATTACATCTCCAAAGATAACAAAAATAATTACTTTGTGGTATCATGCAAGAGTAGAGGGAACAGCTGGCATGTTGTTGCAATGTAAAACTAGAATTAAACTCAGGTTAGTGTCACTTCCAACTAATGCCCACAGTAAGCAGGAGAAGACAGGCACTGGCCTCCTGCTATCGCTTTCCACAACCAGCCCTTTCTGAACCATAGTGGTGGGAGAGCAGAGACTGCTGGCATGCCTTTATTTCAGCCATGGGGAGAGAGTGAGGGCTGTCCTTGCAAGAGGAGCCAGATGATCAGCTTCATCCAGGCAGGTGCTTCTCCAACACTGACCCTAGATCTATCCAGCAGTAATTCAAGAGTAACGCACATAATGAAAGGAGGGTTCATTTATGGTCTTAAAACATTAAAAGATAGATTATGTAATTTACTTTTCCAGAGCACACACAGCTCTGTGATTTAACAGCTCTACACTTGTGTAACAAAAATGATAGTACAGAAATGCTGACTTCTGGGGTGGGTGGGTAATCAAAGCAGAGATGAACAAAAGCTGAATTCAAGTTTTCTTTGGAGTGCATTTGATCTCAGACACATCAGTACAGAGTTGGAAGCAACATCCTGACACTTCCTCATACTCCGTGTTTATTGTAGTCAGACATTTGTTCAACCAAAAGTTCTTTCTCAAGACAAGTATGTGCTGAGCTTAAAAACAGTGAAGCTTCCCCGTCCCCCCATTTCAATCCATTTATTTCCAGTTGCCACAACTTTATTCCAAATCACACCTGCCACTTGCATATGTGGTGAAGGCCTGCAGTGGAGCCACCTTTGGACCTTTGAGCAGGAGAAGCTTTCCTTCCAAATCAGCACATACTTCCATGAACACAGACCCAAAAGCAGGAGCTTCTGCCCTGAAGACTTTGAAAAAAAACAGAAGAACAGAAGAACAGAAGAACACAAGAGAACAGAAACCCTTCCAAAGTCAAATATTGCGCCCCAGTTGTCAATGTTCTACAAAACCCATGTCCTGCAGCACTGTAATTTAACTGCTGTTGCATGTATTAATGAAATGACAGCTAACACGAGGAATACTCATATTGAACATGATGAAACGTGGAGTTAATCAAAACCATGTACAATGAGCAGCCAACTATGCCCTGCACCGGCTAGTGGGATTTCCTAGAGCATGTTAAGCTGTAGTGAAGGCATCCACAGATCTGAAGTGGAAGGAGCCTAAGTTGTTTGTATGTTACTCATGTGCCTGAAGGCATTAGTAGTGATGGGAAGGGAGGGAGACAGGGAAACAGATTGAAAGGGGCAGGAAAATTAGAGAGAGCTCCTTGCCATTAATGGAAAAATTACTGCAGAGTGCTGTAACAGATTTATGCTCTTTTGTATGCATAGGAATATTTATTTAATCAATGTTCTGTAACAAAACAGGCCTCTGGTGAGCTATCGCAGAGACTGAATTCCATTCAGAGAATGGCAATTTGAATCCTGCCACCTGTTTAGTTGGTACTGGAGAAGGCAACAATACATGGCTGGATGGGAAGGTGTCTGCACCAGGGTGAGGAGGAAGAGGAAGCCCCCCCGGTAGCTTCCCCAAGTAATTACCCAAAGAAATGCTACTTGCCAGGGAAATCTTGATGAGTTGCTATCAACAAGACTTAATGGCAAGCAAAGCTACAAAATTCACATCTCTCCTTGGAAGAAACAAAATCCAATCCCTCATGGCAGAGGCTGCAGCTTGTCAGAGTCTGCACCAACACTGCATGTTGCACTCTGACCTGAACCCACGCTCAGATCCATACTCATCTAACATCTGCCCCAGACAGAAGAACGCTTGAGCATCAGATGAGGGACCATTAAACACAAAGCTTTGAGCAACCGTGGGCTCATGTTTTGCTTTAGAAGCTGAGCAGGATCTAAGAGTCTAATATGAGTGTTTTCTGAGTATTTCTGCAGAAAAGTTTAAAGTGTGTGTTTTAAAAGTTGAAATTAAAAGGTCTTGAGGCCTTTCTTCACCAGATTGAGCCAGCTGTTTCACTGTCTGCAGACTGGCCAGTGGTTTTGTTAAACCCTCCCTTTGACACCTTAGATGAGAGCTGTTGGTTGAAATACAGTTGGGGTCTCTGACCCATGACCTTAGTGGCAACCCAGATGGGACGTGTGGGAATCCAGCTAAGGGCCCACAACACTCCACCACTGCCACAGGCACTACCAGCCACTACCCATGGTCACCAGCCAAGCTGCCTGCTGGGGCTTTTCCAGCAGAGACAACTGTGCTCCAGCAAGCTGCCGTGTCCCACATCCCCCAGGAAGCAGAGTTTAAACCATCCTCCAGGAGTTGTCTCATCACCAGAGCAGGCAAAAATACTTCCAAGCCACTCTCTCAGGCTTTCCCTAATTTTGAAGTCACTGTTACGAAGCCCCTCCTTATGGACGTATCTCTGTCTCTATCTAGGTGCAGTCAGGAGTGGGACATTCAGCATGAACTCACTTTAAGTGCACAGTGCTACTATTTTTCACAAAGTATTCAAGCTCTGTCTTAAGTGGGACTGATTTAAAGAGCAGCACAGATACTGTCCTTAAATAAAGCCCTAACAATTACCAGTGGGACATCAACAGGAGCCTCTCGCTGGACTAAGTCTGCCATTCTCATTTCTACCAGAACATCCCATATACACAAACTTTGCATTCATCTTACACAAACCTTATGGCAGAGCAGTTTTGCTCTTAAAGTTGTTATGCAGGGATTAAAAAGTCCCCCTGAGTTCATCATTTATAGGGCAGTTAGTAACAGAGACACCGGTTGTAGGACCTACTGCAACTGCAGACCTACGTTAATGACAGACTGGATTTATTTATCACAGTCACAGCTGCCAAGGTTCCTAATACATCCTGTAACACTTCTCACAGGCAGAAAGGAAGTGTCTTCCCTATTCTGCTATGGATTTGGGAAAGATATTACCATAAGCCAGCCCTGATACCCACCACAGTGGGGACAGATAACCCTGTAAGTGATTTAGAACCAAAACAAGCCAGAAGTAAGCAACACTAACTTTGACACCATGAAGAATACTAATGGCATTAAGAAAGATACGACATTAGGATACTAATCAGAATCTGAGTTATTCTTTGCATCAGATTCCCTTAAAGTGATGACTGCTGACAGTTTTAAGGCAAAATTACAGCATAATTTTTAAAGGTGGTTGACAACACAAGTGTCTTCACTCACATGTGCTGTAGCCAAATCCCTGCTAACGGAGCAGAAGCATCGCTGTTTTCATGTCCTACAGTTCAATTATGCAGATATTTTATATCAACTAATTACAGTTTGAGCATCCTGCAGATGCTAATTAAGTAGCCAGGCAATCTCTAAAGAGGGAAAATATTATTAAACCCACTTTGTGGATGGGAAAACTCAACTCCAGCAAAACTAACGCTCCAGCTCAAGGTGACACCCAAGCACATCTTCATGCTCAATAGCAGCTCACACACACCAGCACCATCCCCACAAGGCTCTTTTTCTCAGTCCCAAACCCCAACTCTACAAGCCTGGACACAGCACATCCCATGAGTGCCTGTATGGATCCAAGCCCAAATCCCTCCTTACTCAGCACAATCACAAAGCAGGTGCTCACACAGCCCTGCTGAACTGGGGCAGGAGTGACCGCTTCAAGGTTACAGAAGAGGACTGTGCTTACACAGAAAAGAACCCACATTTCCCAAGGACCAGCTCAGCATCTTAATTAACAAGTGTGTTTGAAGGACAAGTGCTATCAGAGGTGTTTTGGGAGAGAATTATGCAAAACCAAAGCAACAGCCACCACATGTGGCAGAAGGGAAAGGTGGCCATGGGCCAAGCAAGATCCCCCAGTCTGTTTCAAGGTCCCAGCTGGGCAAAGTGCTAAATTGAGCAGGCTGCAAAAAGCAAAAATAATAACAAAACTGAAAAATATGAATCTTCTCTGTGGACATTAATCCCTCACTCTCTTGCTTTCCCCTTTTAACAGGGTAAAGAGCACGAGCATCACTCCTGATGGAGAGAGGCTGTGTGCTACATCTTCCTACGCAAGAGCCCCATGATACAAACACTGTCCTGGCCTCTGCTGAGAGAGGCACTGCAGACCTCAAACCTGCCCAAAAAAATCCACACTTGAAACTGAAAGGGTGGAAAAAAGGTAAAACTGAACAGATTGCCTGATACTCTGAAACACGTGGAGCTTTCCAGGGTAAACATTCCCTTTTTTATGTGGAACATGAATACCCAAAATATTCACAGTAGCAGCACAGAAGACAAAAAAAACCCAGGAAGACCTTAAAATTCCGAAGCAAATTTCGTGGATTTTATATTGTGTGTAATTTTTTTCTGTTTTAACTGGCACTTCCCTCCAGGAATTCTTGCAAGTCTTGTCCTTGTGTCCAGCAAACCCAGAGCAAACAAAACAGGGTGAGGTGGGATAGAGGGGCAGCTCATGTCATGCACAGCAGCACGAGATGCCTCCTTCCCCCATGTATTCAAAATGATACTATGTCAGCTATCTTCAATAAATAAACAACCCCTTCCCTAACCCGCAACACAAACTGACACAGCCAAGTGCAGCCTATCCACATGAGAATGTGGTGACCCATACTCTAACACCGTAATCTAATCCTTGAACTAAAGGCAGTTTAATGCCTTTACAAATCCATATGTTTTCTAATACCACCATTGCTGTCAGCAGACTACAGGAGAGCCTCTTTGAAGATGGAAGTAAAATGACAAAGCACATCATTGTGAAGGCAATTATATGCTGCAGTAACCATTTTACAATGGCCCATATGGGCTGTATTTCAACAATGCAATTTCCAAATCTGCCTCAGCAAACATCTATCTCCGTCCCAATCCCAGGTAGATTTTGCAAAACAAAATAAGACCACAGCTAGAACGAATCCAAAATATGGAGAACAGATGTAAAAATATGCCAACAAGGATACCAGTGCAATTGTTTTTTGGTCAGAGTACCAAACAAAGAGAGCAGCCACAGCAGACCTTACGGGTCTATTCACAGCCCAGCTACCCATTCAAGAGACTCTGAGACCTGGTTTTATCAGAAATCTGATTACACACTTGCATGCTTTCCTTTCCTGTGCAGCTGTCCAGTTCACTGTTGCAGTCATTGTTCCATCCAGCTCTGCAGAGGCTGCAGGACAGAGGAACTGCAATTCCAGTTTAGAGCTAAAAACGAGCTTTGCTCTTCACTCTCACCTCTGAGATCCACAACTAGTGCCTAACCAAAGGGAACAAAAAAACCACCCTGGAAACCAGAAAAAATGGGTTCTTACACTTGTTAAACCCACAACATTAAATACCTCCAGTGTTTAACTCACTGCCTGGGCTCTGCTGTGGTAACCAAGGCCACTCCATGCCCTCAGCACCACTTCCAGCAGCCTCAGGGCTGCTCTCTGCCCAGTTCCTTTGGAGGCACCAAGGTGCAAAACTGCAGCTCCTGCACAAAATCTCTCCTTTCTGTTGACAGACAGGCAGGATCCAGGGCTGATGAGCAGACTTCACAGGGCAAAATTACGGAAAACCATACTCAAGTGAAAAGTGGGTTTAATTCTGCTTCTTTTCAGCAATCCCCCACAGTGGTCCCTTGCTCTGGGCTGGATATCTGGTCTGTATACTAGCTCTGTGCTAGTGACATGTATTTTCTAGGTGCACTGCAATGAACCACAGAGGACAGACAGCCAGACAGGAGGTGCTCAAAATCCTGGAGGGCCACACACTGGCTCTACAGGCATGATCCATGCTGCAGTACACCAGTTAGACAGTCCTACACACATTAATACCAGCAGCAAAGACAGGACCAGACACGAACATCTTTCTCCCTTAAGTGAAATAGTAATAAAATGCCTTAAGCTGCCTATAACAAAGACAAAAAAGATAAAGGTGAAAGTGTACAAGTTCATTGCCAATTCATTAACAAGAATCCAACTGTATATCTCACATCCCCATGACGGGAATGTTGGGCAGAGGAGAGCACAGCAGTCTCACAGGTAGAGACCAGAGCACAGACGCACCCACGCGAGGAGAACGTGTGACTGGGTTTTCATTCAACAGCCAGGTTTTGCAAAGTGCACGATACAGTCCTGATCGTTGTCAGCTCCTCAAAACGACCCAGTGAAGCCAGTCAGGCAAAGGCATCTCAGAGACTTTAATCCATGTGAAATATAACTTCCTGAGACTGGAAACCCAATCCCCAGCAATGAAAACAAAAACCACACTCTTAAAAATGTACCTTTCAACTCAGTCAAGAGAGCCAGATTTAGGCTGAACTCTCTTTCAAAAAAAAAAAAAAATCCTTTTCTCATTAATATAGAGGAAACTTGAAATGATTGCTGTAATTGCAGCTAAAAAATTAATCATGTTTTGAGATAAATGCAGATAAAAGCGTGTTTTACTAATTATCTTTTGAAGCTTCCGCTCATGAAAGATTAAAGGTGGAAGCAAAGTTGTTGAAGTATCGAAGACAAAAATCCTAACATTTGAAATCACATTGTATGATTAAGCCTTAACGTCCTGATGTACTAAAAAAAGGGAGTCTTTTTTTATCAAAGAATCTTAGAACAGGTTGGAAGGCACCTCAGAGATAATCTAGTTCTGATCCCCCTGCCATAGGCAGTGACACCTCTCACCAGATCAGGTTGCCCAAAGCCCTGGCCAACCTGGCCCTGAACACTTCCAGGGATGGAGCAGCCACAACCTCCCTGGGCAACCTGTTTCAGTGCCTCACCAGATGGAAAAAGTGTAGCAGAACGTGACAATAGGTGCTTTGCAGCCACCTTTGTACAAAAGTTCCAGCCCAGAGCCCACCTCCACTCACACCTCAACACCTCACAAGGCACATGGCTGGATTTCCTTCTGTTTTGTTCCCAAATGGGACAAAGAACATTAAGGTCAAGTTCAAAGGTGAATACAAACACATCAGGCTTCGCTGAGCTCTCTGGACCTACACTTTTATCAATCTACTTACAGAATCATAGAACAGTTTCAGCTGTCAGGGACCTTCAAGATCAAGTCCAACCACTCCCTGGCCCTATCAGCACCACTAAACCCTGTTCCTCAATGCAACGTTTACCCTTCTCTTCAACACCTCCATGGTGACTCAACCCCCTCCATCAGCAGGCTGTTTCAGTGCCTAACAACCCTTTCAGGAAAGAAATCCCTCCTGACATCCAACCTGAACCTCCCCTGGTGCATTTCCCCTCATCCTATCACTACCATACTAGGGAGAACAGACCAAGTCCGGCAACATGAATGTATTTCCACCCTAAAGGTTTTGCAAAGAGTGCAGGTAACTGGTGTGCAAGTTACTCAAAAGCAAGGCTGGGACTTCATTCACTGGCTTGGAACTAACAAGGCAAATAATTCCCTCCTTGATCCATGCCAACAGCCTATTTTACATCAGTAGTTTGCTGACTATTTCCAAGAACCCCTGAGTGTTAATGCAGAGAGCAAATCTACTGACTGCAGCCTTCAATTCACTACGGAGGTGTCCACAGCTCCACTGGCAAAATATTAGGTTTCTGCAAATTGAAACAAGTTGAAAAATACTATTACATAAAATTGGCAAGATAGTTCGTAGCTATTTCACAGAGTCGGTAATGATTTACATCAGTGTGAACTGTGCCAGTACAGCTAAAATGAATAAATTCTAGGAGACGTTTCCTCAATGCCCACCCCAGTCACCTGCAGTGTCACACAACCAAAAACCTGTTGTTACAGAGCAGATTTCAACAGCATTTCACAGAGCTCAAACACTACATAAAGTCAATGTCAAGGACTCTTCAGCCTTCTGGAGTTTTAAGGAATGGGCTCTCCACAGAGGGGGCTGAATCACCACCTTTGGACATGTTTCACAGTTGTGGAGAACCAGAGCTCAGGGACAGGGTTTAGCAGTGGGTTGGGACACTGGGGGTAATGGCCAGACTTCCCCCAACCAAACTGATTCTATGATTCTAAGAGTTCGGATAGATCTGCAACAGTCCAGTTGACACCTCTTTTCTAAGTGAAAGGTCCCTCCACAAAGAAAATTCTTCTACAGCAGTCAATGCTTTGGATTTCTTCTTGTTCCTTTCCCACCCCTCAATCCCAGAATTATTGAGGCTGGAAAAGCCCTCTAAGATCGTCCAGTCCAGCCAATGACCTGACATCACCACCATCAACTAGTCTAAGGACTACAGCCAGACTGTCCTTAAACACCTCCAGGTATGGGGACTCCACCAATGGCCTGGGCAGTTCATTCCAGGGTCTGAGCACACTTTCCATGACAAAAGGCTTCCTAACATCCAACCTTCAGGCTCCACCCTCTGGTCCTGTCACTCGTCACCTGGGAGAAGAGCCTGACCTCCACCCAACTACAAACCCTCTTTAGGTAGTTGGTCTCATCTTCTCCAAGCTAAACACCCCCAGCTTCCTCAGCCTGTCCTCATCAGACTTTCCCTCCAGCCCCTTCCCCAGCCTCATTGCTCCTCTGGACCTGCTCCAGCACATCAATCTCTTTCTCAAAGTGGAAGGTCCAGAACTTTAGCCCATCACAAAGCATCAGTGACACCAAATTAATCAATTCTACCATTGCAACAAACAGAGAGAGGGAAGTGATTAAATAGTTGAGTTTTCTCTAACCACACACCCAAGGAAATTTGCCAAAGCCTTGCTATTTGCATATCTGGCAGGCTGCCCCCACAGCTAACACAGAAGTGACAGCGTACAGGTGTATTAGTTTAGAGTTTGCCTTTAATCTAGAGGTGTCAATTTGCTCCCGTTTTAATTACATCCATCTTGATATGTTATTACAACCTCATGAAACTTCTTCATTATGTGAATGGCTATAAATACACACACATGACAAACAGTTGTTAGAAACGTTCTGGTTCAGAAGTGGAGCCACAGTCTCTCCCTTAGCCCACACATCATGGTCGTTTAAAGTTTCCATGCTCCCCCTCCCCTGTCTCCCCTCTCTTCTTTTCCCTTCTTTTCTTTCATCCAATACCAAGATGATTTTTTCCTTCTATATTCAGCAGACCGTCTGAAATCCTTCGCTAGCAGCCACGTTCTGATACAAATGCCATCAGCTTACACAGCCCTCTCAGCACATGGGACCTTCTGGGCTGGGCCTCTGTCACGACGTCTGTTTGTCATTAGGCAAATATAAGGAGATTGCGCTGAGGTCTTACAAACATGCAAAGAACCCCTTTTGTAGCAACATAATTCACTACATTTTTCAACACAGATTCTGAGGTTGAAAACTTGGCAAACCTATCCACCAGATGTATCTTTCTGATCCCAAAACTCATTAAAATTTAGGGTTTTTCTCCC
>VZRI01000946.1:197170-211520 GCA_013397515.1 Upupa epops | reverse complement strand
CTAGACTTTTCTGTTGATCCTTGCCAGCTCAAAAGCATCACAGCTGCCACTCTGCACATAATTCACTGTATATAATTCATTAATTTCATCGTTCTACCAGACAGCTACAGGGAAATAATGGGATGCTTTGAGGTACCCGAGCAGTGTCTGTTAACGTGAGGATGCTACAGCTCCTTATGAACCACAGGAGATGGTGTGATTCAAGACAACACAATCAAACAATCAAAAGCCCAATCACTGGCTGATAGAAACATGTAAGTGTTCTCTCCATACTGGAGGTCCATAAATCTCTCCTCTAGCTAACTGCAAAGTGAAGCTTAGGTTTCAGATACCTAATACATGACAATTATGTTAAATTCTTCTGATCCGAGAGCAGTAATGATCCCCAAGGTTTCACACATGACAGCTGCACACATTTTCCTCCAGCAAAGCAGTGTCTGCAGAAGCTCTTCAGCAATTAAAAGGATGTTGCAGGGGCCTGCAAGGGTACCTGCATCTCATTTCTATGAGCTTCCTTATCTATGTAATAGAGTTAATTGCTCCCACAGAGAGGGACAGCATGGCCCTGTTTAAAAGAAGCCTCCTCCTGCGTGTGACCAGCGCATAAATCAACCCCCTCTGTGCACCTCAACTCCTGCAAATGGGTTGTCCCCCAGAAAGGGTTAAGTGATGGCAGTAGCACATCTGGGCCATCACCACACACAGTGGGGGTAAGCAAGTTATGAAAGGCAGGCTCCTCTCAGTAAAACCTGTACCTGCTGTGATAAATTCACGGGTCTAGGAGTCCTGCTTCAAGAAGTCTTAGGTTCATGAAGACCTTTTCTCCCCTTTCTCTGTGAAGCCAGACATCAGCCACAATCAGGAACAAACCCAGAAGACAGTACGCACAGAGGAGGGAAGTGCAGTAACCTGCAGGACTGGGATACTGCAGGAGTCAGAACTTCCTGGGATAGAGGGATACGAGCAGCTTCGCTGGCTAGCTAGCTGTTACATCAGCCGATTGCTAGAGCCACTGCAAGCTACTACTTGCACATGCACATCTTCCAGAGAAGAGAGGAACAGGGAATCACTCGGGTCGGAAAAGACCTTCAGGATCTAATCTGGACGTAGAAAAAAACTAAAAGCAAAATAACGGGAGGCTGACCTTTTCTGCTCTGCAGCATGTACCTTGTGAACAAGCCTGTTGATTCAACTGCCTTCAGAGTGCGGCCTGAGCCTCTGAGTGAAGCTAGGGACCTACAGCAGCGTGATGCTTACGTAAAACGTCCTGTGGTCACAGCAATCGGCTTCTATTAGTGAACAAAATCGGTTCAGTTGCAGAAAGCAGTTGGTGTGTCAGCAAAATAATTTGTCCTTTCTTTGCAAAAATTAAAGGCTGAAAAGAAGTCAGCTTGTTCCTTGTGAGCAAAATGAAAAGCCATTACAGTTCTGTAGCGGTTTCAAAGGCAAACTGTCAGGAGATTGCAAGCAAAGTCCCAGAGATCTGGTTTTCTGTTGTTAAAACCAGCTAATGCTATTCAAGAAATCCAAGCTCAGCAGACAGCAGTACTCTTGTGGTACAGCAAATCTGTCAGCAGCTTCTAGAAACACAAATGGTTAATTCAAAAGAAGGCTTTATGACAGTAAAATGGAAGTCTTTAGTCACTTCTTCCACTAACAATGATGCATTGAGAATAGAAGGCGAGCTCTTTCAACTGGTAGCAGTCTAAAAGCTGTCAAAAGTAGAGGAGCACAGATAAGGTTTGCAAACCTCTTCATTAGTGTCACTCTGCTTTGGACTGGAAAAATGGGCAGCAGTGCTTTCAGAGTGCTGAGAGGCAGCCTAGGCAGCGCACATGCTGTACACCAACACACAGCACCTTGCGGGTCACTCCATGTATGTTGCAGAGGTGCCTAGCGATGGTTGGTGAGGTAGGGTCTCTGCAGAGCCATTCCCTCTAGTGCTCTGACATTCACTCTCCCCCAGAACAGCTCATCAGCCTTCTGACCACACACAACTCAATTAAGGGATGACTCCTATCAGTACAAATAGGATATGGTACTGTGCTGAACACTCCTCAACCACTGAGGTTATCAGCTGAAATTGCTCAGCCCTGTGCCCTGCTGCAGGAAGCTCCTGACAACACCCCAGCTGCCTTCACTGGAGCTTCCCTCTTCTGAGCACTCAGCCTCAGCAGAGAGCTACAACAGCAGCAGTCACCACAGCTCCTCAGTATGGAGAGCAGACACTGCCAGGCAGGATGCCTCTGTTGATAACAGGACACCACTCTGTGCTGTGTGCAGTTTGTACACTTAAAAGCATTAGCATTTTGAAGCTATTAGAGCCAACCTGTCACGCCTAGGGATTCGCCTTGAATCTCATAGAAGTTTCCAAGCAACGCGACTCTGGAACACGGGAGGAAACAAGAGAGCCGCTTCACACTACAACAGGTTATTTTCCCTTACAGCTGGGAAACAGCTATGAAAGTCACGAGTAGGAGTTAGACTCCCCGCTGAACGCCTGATAAACATATAATCAATGAGGGTTAAAGGAGGTGGAAAACTCTCCTTCACTAGATGTATTGTTTCCTGTGAATTGATCTAGGATACCTCCAAATCACAGCTTGCTGCACAGAGGGATTAGTGAGGAAGTTATTCTGTCAGCTGCTACACAGGGCTGCATGAGAAATACTAACAGTCCCTCTGACATTCAGGTTCACGATTTTCTGGGAGACGTCCTAAAAGGCCAAGGACATGCTCATCTCTCTCTTCCACACAGAAAGGTAGCCCCGGCCATGAAGTCCCCAGTGTTGCTGCACCAGGAGCAACCCTCACAAGGGAAGTAGCACTGGGAATAGGAATGAAGAGCTCTGCGTGGGTTGATATGTACTGGAAGGGACAACACCGGGAAGAATGCGGGCTGACAGAACGGAGTCAGGAGGAAAAATAGGAGTTGACGAGGCTGATGTGGCACGAGGCAAACAGCAGCAGACGGGAAAGCCTTACAGACCCGGTGAAGCTAGTCTCACCAAGCCACTCTAGGTACTTCTCTCTCAGCATGCAGTAGTCTCTCTGCATGCAATGTGGGGTCCAAAAGCTGAAATAAAGAAGGATGGAAGAAAAAGCATCCTGTGCATGACCAGAGTACTTCTAGAAGTAAAATTGCATGCCAAAAAAGAAATGGATTGGAAGATTCCCGTGATCCACGATACAGATGAGCAAATCTCTGTCTCTGGACCACTGTAGTCTCTCTCCCAGGCAGTACAAGATTGAGTATCGCTTGCATGTTCATCTGAAGAGCTAGTCAGGGCACAGGCAGGGATTTGAATAATTTACAGTGGAATGTCATTAATCCTACCACTCCAGGACTTTATCAAAGCGCAGATTAATGAGAGGTCATATAACTTCAGTGTGCTACTGCTAACACAAGCCATCGCTCCGCTGCTGAATTATTGCACTTCCTTACAGAGCGCGAGGACTTTAATGGAAACAACAACTTTAAGTGGTTATGTAGGAGAAAAAGTACTTCAGCAGAGATAGCAGCGACTTCACTTTGGGCTACAACCCTTTAAATTAATTAGGTCTGGAGCATTTATGTTGCACCATGTGACAGTTAAGCAACATTAATACACAAATAAAGTAAAATCCAATAACACTGTCTGTCCTCAGTGATCTCTTGCCTTTTCAGGAGCCTCCATTCCACAGACTGGAGAATTTAAAGTGTAATCTGCAGCAATCCAAAGCGAGTGCTAATATCTTCAGCTGAGCTAACTAGCACTTCTCTCTGCACCCAAGCTGACTGGCATGGCCAAGGGTTCCTAACACCAGAGCACCACAGCGGGGTTTTGGTGCACAGAAGTGGGCTAACACCAACCTACCCAGCTGAAATGGGGTTATGTCAGTTCATGGGAAGTAACTGCCTGCTTCATAACATCAGCTCCACTGCTGCATATTAGTGATTAGAGACTGCCTGGCAGGAGAATACAGTGATCTTAATGGACTTCATTAATGCTAACAACTCCACCTGTAAAAACACCGAGTTCGACTGACTGCACAAGGGTACTGCCTAACTAAAGCTGATGTAAAGCTATAGATAACACTGTGCGATGAACAAGATGCTCTCTGATCATTGCAACAGGTACTCAGACAGCACCAATCCAGACCCTGGGATTCACTGAACCGATACTGCCGCGTGTACTGTTTCTGAACTGTCTCAAGTGCCAGCTGCCTACGTGGAAGAAGGCCATCAGCATTTAACAGCATCGCTTTGCTGAGCTCACATTGACTACTGGACTGCAGACACAACCTAGAGAGCCACACGGACATCACCACTCCTCCATCTCAGCTTTATCACACAGGCAATACTAACACAGTACATCACAGAAGGGGGTGAAAGAGGCCAACCAGGCATCATGCTCGGGTACAGCAGCCAAACCACGCTGGCCTGGAACACAGCCAGAATTCCTCTTTACTTGAGGAGAATTAGTAAAATTAATTTTGCTGGAACTGCCTTCTTCTAAAGAACTGCAGCTAAATGTCACTGCAGTGATATCACCACCACTTCAGAGCAAAACATTAGGAGCTGTGTTCGGGGAGGCAGACAAGAGTCTGGAAAATAACGATGATTAATAACACGATGCCAGGGTTAAACAAAAAGAGAAACTTTAAAGCTTGTAAACCCCAAAATGTTCTGTTAACTCAGAAGTGGATTAGAGTGTTCAAAGTGCTTCAGGACTTGACACCATGTAAAGGCTGATTTATACTCCGGGCATCATAATGCCTACCTACTTCAGAATGACAAATAGCCCCGCGCTAAGATCTCAGTGGCAGCCCCAGAGCACCAACAGCAAGCGTCTTCCATCTTAATAGCTGAGCCTCCGCAATTCTCCTCACTTAGAATTCCGAGTGTTTAACACTTCTCATTGCATCTAAATCCAGATACAAAAACCTTCGAATCAAACTATTTACCTCGAGTGAAATCTAACCTGAATAATTCATAGGCACCAAGGAGGATGGAAGTGTAAGAGCTGAAGAGTGTTTTAATGAAGTCTGGAGTTTAAAATGTAATGGGATAAAAGATATTATGGATCTTTTCTAACCTTATAAAAAAGAATATCAGTCTCTGTAACAATGGAAGTTCCCAATGAACAGGAGAAGAAACACAGTTCAGGTGTCTTGTTGTCAGTGACTGATGCTGCTAACAGAATCAGAGAGATTACTGCAGAGAAAGGGCTGCTATTTGAAGCAATTCCTGACAAAGGATCTTGAGTGTGCAGATTGATTCTTATTCATCCTGCCCTGGAGAAGGAGTATTGAACCTTAAAATAGCTATAATAAGCTGCAATTCAATTAGAATAAAGTATGAAAGTCAAGAAAATGCACAGAACGCAGGGATGGTGTTAGGATGGCTCTTACCTAACGGGAATCTTTCAACACTTAAAGACCAGGCATGAAAGCCCAACCCACATACATAACCCACATTTCACTCTGTGGGAACAAAGGGTTTGTATCCTCCTGTTTCAGCAAACCCTATTTTTTTATTAAAAAAAATCACAGATCAGAAGGGACCTCGAAAGATCATCCAGTCCAGTCCCCCTGCCAGANCTCTTTCCATATTTGTAAAGATGAGGTCATCCTTCAGTCTCCTTTTTTCCAAGCTAAAGAGCCCCAGCTCCCTCAGCCTCTCCTCATCAGGGAGCTGCTCCGCTGCCTTCACCACCTTTGTGGCTCTGTGCTTTGTGTGCTCTCCAGCAGGTCTGTGTCCTACTCGAACCGAAGGGCTCAGAATTGTACACAAGATCCCAGATGTGGTGTCACCAAGGGATCTCTACTACTGACTCCACTTCTAAGCCACCCAAAGATGCCATTGGCTTTCTTGGCCATAAGGGCCCTTAGCTGGCTCATTCATGGTCGATTTCTCCAGGATATAGGTGACAAGCCAACATTGCCATCAAACATGATTTATAAGCTAGCTTTTGACTTACTCTGAATGAAGTTCTTATTAACTGCAGAAAGAGTGGTTGTAGATGAAAAGTTTAGCAATAACTCCCAGGAATTTAGGGAAACAGCTGCCTTCAACTAAAGTTCTGCGCTGCTGGCAAACATCGAGCTCACTGTTCTGTGTGAGCGATTCACAGCAGCAGTGCACGGGCAAGCCCATGAAACTCACAAGTCATTCCCATGTTATTGTGTAAAGCATCACACTCAAGATGCTCAATACAGCGATCCCCCCCCCATATTTTATGTAATGAAAAAGGCATTCCTTCCTAAATTGGACTTTTGAGTAGGTTTCCATCTCAGCAAGAGTGTAAGTGAGTAGTAAACCTGCACTAAGTGTCTCACAGAAACAGCTCTTCTCCTAGAAGACACTGCTGAAGGGGTGGCTAGGCAGCATCTGCTGCAAGGCACACTGGAGAGGTTCTGATTCAAGTGCACGCTCTCGGAATTGAGCTCAGCTGTAGGAAAGCAGAGTACTTCACACGTGTGTGTATATGTTCGTGGTACTAATGCACCTGACTGATCAGTGTTGTAACGTGAAGCTGAAGTGGGAATTATTCTGGAGCAAGAGATTTCTCCATAAGGCATCTCGGGATTAAGATAACCGAAATAAGCTTCCAGATCAGAGACTTCTGTTCTTGTCTCACTCATGTTTTTTCTCAGAATGGTGAAAAGATAAGGAGACTTATCAGACATCTGAGAAAGGTTCACTTAGCTTCTGTTCCCTCTGAACATTGTTCCGAGAGAAGCACTTTAAATGCAGAAGGACTAGGACACTGTTCAGTGCCATAAACAAGTGCCAACCAGCTGGCAAAACCTTCCTCTCTAGGTGCTAGTCCGTGATGTGGGTTAACAGTGATTTTAAGTGAATTCTAGGCAGTTCTACCCCCATGTTTGAGGCATCTGGGTAGAATTAGCATTACACACACCAAATCAAACCACAGCTGAAATACTCAAAGTTGGTTGGTAGTGCCAGGGGCACAGTCTCTTCCTGTAGGACTCCAGCATAGGAAAGAGCTGGATATGGGTTAACAGTGATTTTAAGTGGATTTTAGGCAGTTCTACCTAGTACTAGGACTCCAGCATAAGAAAGAGCTGAATTCATCTTGACTAGGGATAATTACAAGATGGGGATGCACTAAAAGTCCATCTGCTCGTGGACCTACCAAAGCCTGCAAGTCCCATGTGTCATATGCCAATGTAGGCAAGCCACCTGGTCCAAAAGTAAGGCCCAGGAAAGTCCTGACTTACTCCAAAGGATTCATCCAGCTGATGAAGACCAAGAAAAATTAACAGTACTGGCAATAAAAGCTTCATTAGAAACACGGTCTATGCTTTGAAGTCTATAAACTGGAGAATCAGGTGCTGCTCTATAAAGGGGAATAATGTCAGAGAGCTAAGGAAGGACTTGATCTCTTTCTTATTCTGCCCTAAGTCATTCTCAGAACATCTTTTCACACTCTGCAAGATTAACTCCTGAGACAAAGGGATTCCTAGCAGCAATAAATCAAACCCCATGCAGATGTTTGGGACACCACAAAAAGGGAAAGGCATGAGTGCTGTCACTGGTGGAAGACAGCAGAGGAAGAAGAAATACTAAGTTCTGGTACTTACAACTTCGATAGCCTAACCTCTGCTTCCCCAACACACACTACTTCAAACTGTCCAGCAATTTCTATCTCCTTTGATTGTCTGTGAATGTAAAAAAGAGTATTCGTGAATGCACCCTGCATTCCAGGAGGCTACACTAACACATCCTCTATGGTCCAGTTCAAAAAAGGCTCTTTTCACTCCCCCTGTATTCAGGGCTGGTTAGACCACACCTGGAGTGCTGTGCTAAGCTCTGGGCCCCTCAGTTCAGGAAGGATGGCGAGGGGCTGGAACGAGTCCAGAGAAGGGCAACTGGAATGGTGAAGGGGCTAGAAGGTCAGCCCTACGAGGAGAGGCTGATGGAGCTGGGGCTGTTTAGCCTGGAGAAGAGGAGGCTCAGGGGTGACCTTATTGCTGTCTAGAACTACCTGAAAGGGGGTTGGAGTCAGGCGGGGGTCGGTCTGTTCTCCCTGGACACTGCAGACAGGACAAGGGGTCACAGTCTTCAGCTCCATCGGGGGAGGTTTAGACTTGACCTTAGGAGAAGGTTTTTCACTGACAGAGTGATCCGTGGGCAGCCTGTTCCAAACCTGGAGGTGGTCAAGTTGACATCTCTGGAGGTGTTCAGGGTTAGGCTGGATGAAGTGCTGAGTGGCATGAGCTAGATGGCAGGGTTACTGGGTTGGATCTAGGTTGGACTGGATGATCCTTAAGGTGTTTTCCAACCTTATCATTACTGTGATATGAGAATCTCTTACATACTAGACTGAATCCTTACAAGTAGAGATCCCTGAAATAGTTTGCCCTGGGCAAGCACAGCTCATGAAATAGCTATGCTTTAAGAGGCGAGGGCAGCAACCTGCCTAAAAGGACTGTTCAACTTGAAGTCTGCTAACTGACAGAGTGTTTTGAGAGAACAGGGACAAGCCTAGGTGAAGAAAAGCAGAGAAATGGTGCTGCTTACCCTGTGTTCATAGAGTTTTTCTTCTGGAAAGCTACAGGGTTATCAAAAAAATTCTTTAACACCACTTTTGAAGTAAATAATGCCAAAGTTAGATTCAGAATTCTCATTAGCCACCTCTTAGCAAAGGAGAAGGAAGCGCAGGATGAATGCTAGCTCGCTGACAGCTTTGTGTTTACCATTTCTACAATATAGCTTCTGCTGCAGGTACAGCAATGAAGACTGCTTGGTGGTCACAACACATCTGGAGTCATAAAGGTTGGAAGAGTCCAACAAGATCATGAAGTCCAACTACCAACCCATACATTCCCTCGTGTCACATCTAACCTCCTTCAGTAATGCTCTAAGTGACCACTGAAATGCATTACAATCTTTGCCTTCTGTTATCATAGAAATCATAAACCATGCTAGAGATCACTTTGGGAATTGCCAAACCACCGGCACAGAAGAGTTCTCCAGCAGTCCCCACACCAAGTACAACCCCCCAGTCTCCCCCAGTTACTGCATACAATTCACAGCAGTTGCACAAGTAATGATCAACTTCTTGGGGACACCCAGTTTATTGCCCTGTTTTGCCTGGCATTAGGGGGAATCGGGCAAGGAGCTGGTACTGTGTTCTTCACACCCCTTGTTTATGGAAACCAGTCCCCAAACTCATCTTCCACACAGAAACAGTTTTTCAGCTGCAGCCACAGTTTAAGCAGCTCACAGCAGACATCTGCTGAGCTTCACAGGAACGCAGAAGGAACAGCATGGCAGGAGAGCATCAGTTTTGTGCCAGTTTGTTGGCATGAGCTGGCTTTAATGACTAGAAAAATCAAGAAAGCATGCAAAACTACTGTTGCAGCTTCAATAAAGCACAGCAATCATCAACACCTGAAAGGATTAGACCCCCAGATGAAATTACCTCAGAAACAAAGACCACTTTCAGGCAGATAACAGTAGAATCCATTTACCAAAACGCTTCAACACTGAGCACTCCCCCTCCGAAACCTTCCTGCTTCTCCCCAACACTTCACATGAATGACTTGTGCTGTAAAAGCCTGCAAGGCAGAAGCCCTCTATCCACACACACACACACACACATCTATTTATAGAGGTGAGCAAGTCAAAGCAAGAAACTTTTCCTTGCTCCAATTTCCTGCAAATCTGTGAGGATTTAAAAAAAGCAGGATCTGAACTCCCACACCCTCGATGTCAGGGCTCCCATTATGAAACAGATTCCAGTAGGGACATTCTACTTCTGCACTCAAGCTTAGAAATGGGTTTAGTAAAATTCACTGTTAGGACTTTAAAAGCCATCATTTGATTTTCTGTTGGTCTAGTTGTCATCAGTTGATGCTGCTGATCAACTCTGAGATGAGTTTAGACAATTAATTGAATTAATATGTTAATGGACCAAACCAAAACCCAAGGAGGGTTTGAAAACCCCTTAAAAGTTACCCCCTTATAAAGTTAGCGGCAGAAATCCAAGGCTGGCTCAATGTGAGGAAAAACCACGGTGACATTTCACCCGCACAACATAAAAACCCCAACACAAGTTGCCATAGCAACTCCCCAGTCCTTCCAGACAAGACCCGCCGAATTCAAACCGTAACAGCAAACCACACTGCTTCAAAATTACAGCCCCCCGTGTATTTCACAGTTTAGAAGATTCAAAGCCATACATTCAAAAACGCTGTCTCTCAAATGATTTCTTTCAGAAGATCCAGAGTTATTTCTTGAAATCTGCAAAGCACTGGGGGACCCTCATTTTCCATGCGTTGAAGGCAATTCTTTTCCTCCAAAGCTGTACAGACCTTTTACCTTCTCAGACTCTTGTGATTCTCCAGGGATCCAACAGAGACATTTACTGGTATTGCAATAAAACTCTTCAGTATCACTGATGACCTGAGTTGTGCAAGCTCTATCCATGTCAGGGTGACGTGTCCCATCAGCACACTCGCTGTGTCCGTCTGTGTGCGTGAGGCACGGGGCTGGGCAAAGTGAAACCTTTGGCTGTGATAAACTGTGGAGTGGAAAACCTTTCTAATTACGGCAGTAAAGCTTTCTGAAGGTGTCAACTTTAATGCTCTTGTTTACCTAACATATGTGCTTCTATAACAACTCCATAGCTATTTTGGCAAGAAAGAAATCAGATCATTGTTCCTCTGTGCAGTATCTGAGGTTATTAAACGTCAGAATCAAGCCTGTCGAGCATGACAGGACTAAAGAGTTCAGTATCTGCAATGTCTTGGATTTCATTGCTCCTGATGCTCTGTTATCGTTTGGACAAGAACAGCAAAAAGACCATCTGTCGATCCAGTGCCTACAGAACGTGAACAGAATTTTCTCCATCCCTAGCAGTGATCTTTTACCTTTAATTTTCAATTATACCCTGAAGTTTTGTAATTGATGCTCCTTGCTCTGAGAGTTTGTTCCATCAACCGTAGCACCGTGGGAATTTCCTATCTGGCCATCAGGACCAGTGAGCTTTGGTTCAGGGAGAGTGGAGGAGTTGGGATGAAACGCTGGACAGACCACACACACAGAGCTTCCCACTCACTTTGTCACGGAATACATGATGTTCCCCACTGCAGTCACAAGGACAGCGTTAGGGCTGTGCTAAGGTGATTTATATGTTCATTTTTATTCTTGCCATCTTGTGCCTCCTCACTCCTTGCTCATTCTAGTCTTCTAGAGCACATTTGAAGTTACAAGCTGCAGGCAGAACTACCAATAACTTTAGCAACTTCTAGAGAAGTCTTTAAGCCCACATAGGCAGACAGCACCCTAAATTTTAAATGCATAAACAATAATTACCACATTACATTTTAAATGGAGCCTGAGGTTCAACAATATAAATAAAAACTGCTGACTGTAGCAAACGTTGTCTTTCACTCTAACCTACAAGAGATGTAGATGCTCTGTAACGCTGACTAAGCACGCCAAACGGCTTTACAGCTGGCTTTGCCCCTTTCCAACGCTGGATTTGCAGCCAGGCCTTACCACACAAGATTTACATCAACGTCGTTAGAGTGTTATGGGGCTACTTAGGAATTTTGCCTAGTAAATATCATTTATCAAAACCGAGCCACTGACCTTTCATTGTGAAGGAGGAACTATGGCTACTATATCCCATCAATTTTCCTAGCGTCAGTTACTTAGAGAGTGTTTGAGTGCATGGGCTGTGGTTGTTTTAAACCCAGTCTTTCTCCTTACAAAGGTTTTATTTTTGAGGGCTTTCTTGTCAGTAGCCATCCTCGCACCGGTAGCCTAAATACGTTGCAGATCTTATGCCTCCAGCAAGAGCCCCGTTGAGTTATGAGGCTAGCACACTGCTCATTTCTTGCAGTACCCTCCATTCTATGTGTAAGGAAGTTCAGAGACTCTAAGGGAAGAGCCACTGTTTGCAGACAGATCCTCCCTGATGTTCAGCACCCGAGAGATGGAATGCAAACAACATTTGGTGTGGAACATCTCACTTTGGGGGAGTAGTACCCTGAGAGACTGTTGAGAGGCACCAAACCAGCATCAGACAGAAGACAAATCATGGGGTGCCAATCAATTAAAGTTGGGAATGGGAGCATCCGCAGTGCAGCGTGGGAAATAACGGAATATTTGTTCACCTGAGCGCAAAGGGCAGCTGACACCGCGAGGGGGTCTGACAACAAAAACCCCTGCTGGTTTGTGTTTTAGCAGCGCTACAGCCACGCACTTTCTGTTCTTTAAAGCTGATCTCCTAAAAGGGCACAGCTCAAGCTCTGGAGACTTGATTTAAAAGAGAGCAAGAAGCTTGTCAGACAAGGCATGTTAATGGACTGCTTGGAGCCCCGAAGATGAAAATGTCAGAGGAGTCTGGTCCACTGGCTTCGTTTTCCTCAGTACAGGCTACAGAATGAAAACCTTCTGAAACCAGTAGGATGCTTCCTCTCAACTTCAACGTTAGCAGTATTTTCTATTCATGTATGAGGAGATATGCAGGGCTGAAGCATGCATCACATCTCATGTTCTAGAAAATACTGCATACAAAATTTCCTTTACAAGCCCTAAGAGATTTGCAAGAAGTTGTTCCTTCAGCTGGAGGACTCAGCTGTAAGTGATCCTTGATTTAAAGGGCAAAGTCAGGAGCTATATGAATTTCTCTTGAACAACTTGGAAGTCCTCTGGCTCTGTTTCCCTCTGTGCCTGCCAGGTTTTACAAACAGAGGTCCAGCACCAAAGGCTGTTTATTACAAAGCTGTCTGTGTGGCCCATTCTACCCACCTCCTGCCTATCCTAGGAGGTGTATACAGCTTGCCAAGCCCCTAAACATCAGCTGGAACAGCTTTCCCAAAGTGGTGACTGAAAGTACAGCTGTATCTTGTAGAAGCCATCCATTTATAGATAGCACAAGAACTTTTACAATCACCACCACAAGCAGATCTTAACAGCAGCTTCCAAGAAGAGGTTCAGTTCCGCACAGCAATATATCAGCTTACCCTTAAAACCAAAGCATCCCATGAGGTTATGGCTCAGTTGCATCCTTCCTTACCCTAACTCCTGCCAGTCCTTTAAACCACTCCTGACAGCTTCTCTGTGTTCTGCCTTTCATACCTGTTCTTCACACAGTCATCCCTCACAAATCCAGACTGCTGCCAAAACACCTCCTAACAGACCTTCCCAAGCAAAACTTCCCATCTTCCAGCTGGGAAAGCAAGTATGAAGGAAGTGACAGGATCAAGTGCAGCAGAGACCCACTGACAGAGAACTCTGCAGTGTAGGGAGAGATATCACATCAGACTAAAGCCCTCTGCAGCAGCTGGGAGTTACTACCTGAAGCACAACGTGATAAGCTGCATATTCTTTCTAACAATCCTATCAGAAGAACCAAGAGCTATCTTGGTATCCAAGTCACAGGATGGTGACCTCACTCCTTGTTGGTCATACAGCTCCCAGTTGCTTCACAGTCACCTTATCCGGGTTGTATGTTCAACACCAAAACCCCAAGACAGGATTTTGTTGACTTCTTAGAGCACAATACACACTGGGTGATAAACAAGGATGGGGATTTACAAGCAAGTGAAGATAACTTTGGATGCTAGAAGTATTTAAGCAACAGATCTGAAAAGCAACCTGCAATCAGACCCGAATCCCACAACAGATACCCAAGAGTCAATCAGAAAGGAGTTCCATGCATAAACAGAGCACTGGAGTGCATCATCAATATAAATGGCATTGGAACAAGAGGCCAATTACTTTCATAGTCGCTTCCATATTGGTTGCAGTGACGTACATCCAAGACTCAATCTGACTAATAAATAGGAGTGGAAAAAACTCATAAACAACTTCTCTAGAGTTTAAAAAAACCATCACAGATATAAATTAAATGTTAAATCACAAATCCTGAGTCTAATTGTGTCAATATTAGGGAAAACCACCCCACCTAATGAAAATTACACCGATTCCAGGTTTAACAGCAACCTCATGAATTTTTAAAGGAGAAGGAAGAATCAAAAGGAGGAGCTTTCCCTTTAAAATCTTGGTCTGACAATGCAGAAAGGCAGTGAAATGGGAAAATCTTGTTCTTGCTCCGTATTTCACTGTCAGGAATCACTGCCCTTGAAGTTTGTACAACAAGGCAAACAGCATTTATCCTTCCACACACACATGAAATATCAGAAGCTAGTGCTTCGTTCATAGTGGCTCATGGGCTTCCAAAACACTGGTTGTGCTACCCCAATTCTTTTGGGGTTTTATTAATTCAGAAAGGAAACCACACACCAAACAGACTTTTAAAAGCTTAGCTAGAAGAAATCAACAATAAATCTCTACAGTCAAGTTCTTTACTGAAGATAGAATCAT
>VZRI01000946.1:110079-196968 GCA_013397515.1 Upupa epops | reverse complement strand
CTTCTCCAGCCTGAACAGCCCCAAATCTCTCAGTCTGGCCTCATAGGAGAGGTGCTCCAGCCCTCTGATCATCCTCATGGCCCTCCTCTGGACTCGCTCCAGCACACCCACATCCTTCTTTCAATACATAACTCCAGGACATCTACCCAGTGTATTGCTAATGAAGATCAATTCCCAGTTGCTTTAAAGGCATATGCATTCCCACTGACCAGATTCAAACCCCACATCCCTGTCCCTGCTTTCTGAATAGCTAACCTATGCTCAGTCTATCTCAGCTTTCTCTCTGGAACGCACGCCACAAGGAAACACAGCAGATGAGGAAACATGATAACCTCCTGTTATCAGACTGTTTACTGTCTGGTCCACTGTAGAGACTCTGTTAGCACCCAGCCCACCCCCATCCACGGTTAAACTATAGCAGCTCTTCTCTCAACCCATGAATCTTCTCCAGCAGAGAAGGGAGGCTGAATAAAAGTAGTGCAGACCCAAGGTTGAAAGGAAAACAGAATCACAACATGGCTTGGGTTGGAAGAGAACTCCAAGGTCATCTAGTTCCAAACCTTCTGCCATGACCAGGGATACCTCCCACTGGCCCAGGTTGCTGAAAGCTCTATCAAGTCCACCAGGTGAGCATCTACAACTTCTGTGCCTCACCACCCTCAGAGAGAGGAAAACCTTCCTTAATGAAGACACGAAAGTCAAATGAATACAGAATGTCAGCAAAGGTATAGTGGGCATAGCAAGCAGGGAGGAATTGTCCTGTGAGGAATGGGAAAGCAGGAGGAGCACGAGGAGGACCTCCATTAAGAGCAGTCCAAACAGGAGGCATCTCCCATTCCTCTGCAAAACTCCCCTTCTATAATGAGCGTGATAATCGAGGTGTGGGGTGCACCCATGGTTCAGCTGGGGTCAGCTGCCCTGGCTGACTCCAGACTGCTCACAGGCTGCAGACCCTGCCAGGACTGGGGTTCTGTCCCAACGAAACCAGAACAGACCGCTACAGCATTTGCTCCTGTCCAGAGCAGTGCATGCAGCTACACGCCTAACCTGCCCGTGCTTTGCATTAACAGCTTGTGCTGTTCAAGTGTTCCATAAAGATGAGACAGCTTAACATTGCTTTGACTCAGGAGCAGTCACAGAACCTATGCAGCTAGGAAAGGACCTCAAGAGCTCATCAACCCCCCTAACAAAGCAGGGCCACCCTGAGCACACTGCACAGGGCTGCATCCATCTCAAAACCTGCAGAAAGAGACCCCACAGCCTCTCTGGGCAGTGTCCAGCAGGGCTTTGGGATGTGCACTGCAGAGAAGTTCTTGTTTTCTGAATGAGGGCTCTTGTGTTCTAGCTTCTGCTTCTGTCACCAAGCACCTCCAGGCATTAGAGAAAGTACTGTTTGAACATGACCAGCTCTCACAGACAGCTCTACTTTGCAGAGCCCTGCCTCACGGTACCCCATGGAGTAAACCATCAAAGACACCACGCTTAGCTCTCTGCAATTCAGGGCTGAAACCCTGCCTGTGCACAGGGAACTGAACTCACCTTTTCCTGGTTGCTGCAGCCAAAGTCGCCCCCAGCGTTCACACAGCTAACGAGTCCTTTGTTTGCTCACACGAAGTCCAGCGATGCACTTCTCTCTGCCCCTCGTTTGAGAGTCATCCTCCCTGCACTGTAAGGACCTCCTGGCCCGAGCACATCCTACCCTGCTACTTCTCCGGCAGACATCAGGATAGCTAAAGCCTCCCCTAAGGACCAGAGCCTGTGCTCAGGAGGCAGCTTTCAGCTCTCTGTAGAAGACCTCATCAACCTCCTCACTGCCTTCAGCTGGCCTGTAGTAACCACCCACAGCTGTGTCCCCCCTGTTAGCCTGTCCCTAATTCCTACCTGCAACCTCTCAGCTGGGTCTTCATCCTCTCCTAGGCAGAGCCTGGTACGTTCCAGGTGCTCTGTCACATGAAGAGCCTCTCCAGCACCCTGCGTTGCTCTTTATTGACTAGTACAGAGCCACCACGACAGCATTCCTGTTGTCCGAGCTACCCCACCACATCTCAGCAATCACTGCTTGCTCCTGGCCCCACAACCACACTCAGACCTCCCGTTCCTCTGCTTGTTCCCCGCACTGAGCGCATCAGTGTAGAGGCAGTGCAGAGTTTTCCTGGAGGGCTGTGGGAGGACAGGCCACAGACCACAGCCGCCTTCTGGATCCTTCCCAGGGGCATTCCCAGCTGGATAATTTCCACTTGGGACCCCCCACCCAGCGCCCTCTGTTTAAAGCACAGGTGCAGCTCAGTTCTCCTTGGCCGGTTACCGTCACTGAAGGACGTTCTAAAGCCTTCACCCTGACACCGGTTGATCTGTGGGAGACAGATCCTTTCCTCCCAGCAGCATGATGGACTAAAAGGGAGCTTGTGCCCAGGATTCCTTTCCCTGTATCCCTAGGTTCTGCTGAGAGCTATTCCACGAAAGCATGGACAGGTGCAATGGGCTGTAGGGTAGATCAGTACTCAACTCCTTTTTAAACAAAGGATTTTAAGGAGGATTTTTGCATTGTTGGGGCAGCTACAGACTCCTAGGGGGTTCAGAAATCCCTCCTGAAGCAGGGGTTTGAGTAGAATCAGAGACTCCACCACCTCTCTGGGCACTCTGTTCCTGGGTTCTCTTACCTTCACTGTAAGAAGGTTTCCCTTGCGATCAAATTGAACCTCCTGTGTTCCCGTTTATGCCCCTTGCCCCGTGGTTTTTGTTAAGGGCTACATCTGGAATGTGTGTAATATTGCAGCTGTCTAGCTGTATCATAAACTTTCCAGAGAGTAATTTATCTATTGTCTTGCTTAGCTCTCCTCTGAAAAAGTGCTTGGCTGCAGCTGTTCCGTTCCTAATAGCCAGTCCTGCAAGCCTCACCGAAGCTCAGAATTACTCTAAAAGTAATTCTCATTCTCTCCTGATAAGGCCATGGATATTCAATTATAGCCAAGTGTTAAACATAGCTCTATTTAATATAGTCTTTATAACAGCCTGTTTAATATCACCCAGCAGGACTAGAGGAGTGATTGCCTGCACTCAAAAGGAGAGAGACATCACCTGGGATGCTGTGTTCACTTTTGGGCACCTCAGTGAAGGACACTGAGGGGCTGGAGGGGGCCCAGTGAAGGGCAACAAGGCTGGTGAATGGACTGGAGGACAGGGCTGATGAGGAGCAGCTGAGGGACTGGAGTTGTTCATTCTGGAAAAAAGGAGGGTGAGGGGGGATCTGAACTGCTCTTTTACAGCTGCCTGAAAGGAGGGTGTAGAGAGGTGGGGGTCAGCCTCTTCTGCCAGGTCACCAGTCAAAGGACAAGAGGAAATGACCTCAAGATGTCCCAGGGGAGGTTTAGGCTGAACATCAGAGTGGTCGGGGGTTGAAACAGGATGCCCAGGGAGGGGGTGGTTCAAAACACAGGTAGATGTGGCCCGGGCAGAGAGGGTTTAGTGGGCTGGGTGGGGTTGGGTGGGCAGTTGGACTGGATGATCTTGGAGGTGTCTTCCACCTTTAATGAATCTATGATGCTATGAAAACACTGTCAGTCCAAGATCCTCCTTCTCAGCAGCCACACATGGGAATTTTCTTTGCAGTCTTGAGTCAAAATTGCCAGCTAAAACATAAACCCTTCTGCTTTCTATGTAATATTTAGCACTGGAGTTGTGCATGCTGCTCACTTGGCGTGCCTCTAGCTGATTGATCAGAATTTCAGTGGGGCTTTAGTGATAAAGTGCATTGCCTTTTGTTTTCTCACTGACTGAAGTTCAGATGACTGTCTAATGCAAATTACATTTTATAGCTGGATGAGAGTTACCTGTGGCAGGACAGTGGGGATGCTGACCACAGGCAGGATCCCTGCATACACACCCAGGAAGGACCACCTGCTCCCTACAACCAGGGCTAGGGGTTGAGCTGTTCCCCAGGGCCAGGCGGTGTAGACCCATGCTGAGCTCTGTGTTGCTCATGTCCTTGGGAGCTGATGTGAAGTTCCTTCAGCTCTCCTGCCATTTCCCCAGCAAGTGACAGACACACAGGCATACCCTGAGAGCAAGGGGAAGAGAACAGATGGATGCAAACAGGGGAGTGCACGGAAACCGTAGGACCATATTGATAGGAGTCATCAGAACATCACCAGACTAACAGTTGGCAAGATCCCTGCAGGCATCCACAAAGGGGAGGTGAGGGGAGATTGGAAGGGAATAATTAAGTAGCCCAACAGAGATTTACAACCCCTCTTCTTTCAGGGGAGCTGTGCGAGAGAAAGGAGGGTCTGTGGAAATAAATGGGAAGGCGCTGACATCAGGAGCCATCTGGGAGCAGGAGAGCAGCATTTCACACCGAGCGGGACACAGGCAGGGATGAGTTATATTGCGAAGGGCCTTGAAAGCAGAGACCATTTAACATCTGATGCAGCAGAGTCACATTGTCAGAATGGCTGCCTAACACAGTGTTTGCAGCAGCAGTTTCCAAATGCATGTCAACACAGTAATGAAGGTTGGTTCAGACCACCAGAGGATAAATGTTTAGGGGTTTTTTTCTGACCCGGAATGAACTTAAAATCTCCTGCATTTGCCATAGAAGAGAAACGTTGGGAAATGAGCAAAACTAAGAAAAGCAGTTGGCAGAATCCAGCCAGTTACTTTTCATTGCAGAAGGCCACCATCAATTCTTGCGGTTATCACCAGCGGAACGGGATGAAATTGTCAATTTGGACTGCCAGAATATTCCATAAGGCAACCCAACCCATGATGGATGGAGGCGGGCACAGATCCACTGAAATCAGCGGCGCAGCACTCATTTCTGTCAGCTGCAAGAGGCTCCCTTGATGTTTCATGAAGTTTACGACAAACAAATTACAATATGTGGAGGAGAGCACAACGTGCTCTGTACCACACGGAAAGATAAATGTGGCTGAAGGGTAACTTGGTGAAACATGCATGTTCCACTCCATATGGTGTCTCCAGGGTAAGATCTCACAGGAGAAGCGACACTGGTGTAATACATGTGTAACAGCACAGGATCACAGTGATGATGAGGCTGGGAAAGGCCTTAAAGACCATCCAGTCCAACCTAAAACCAACCCAGTAACCCTAACATCTGCCATCTAGCTCATGCATTGCTTTTAAGAAGGTTAGAATGTAAAGACCACTCTAATCAACAAATTGTTTCAGCCTATGCTTAAGATGCATAATTATTTCAAACTAGGCATTCAAACTCCTGTAACCAGGTTCAGAAGAGACTCTCAAAGACTACTAAGTGATAATCATGTGGCTTTAAAAACTTGTATTTGTCCCCTTGGGTCTTTCAAATGGTTCTAAGAGTTTTGCCTTCAGTAACTTCCCTTCTGTATAATTTTGCTAATAGCTAAATAAGAAGGAAATAATCCTTTCTTAGTAGGAAAAAAATTCTCTACAGTGAGCAAGCTGTTCTGAAATAGCCTGACATACAGAGAAGGCCACTGACTTCAAAACATTTCCTGCAACGAAGGTCCACGTGAACACAGGAGGGAATGAACGGGTAATTGCCGTACGTTTCCACCGTGTCGCTGGCTCCTGTGCAGTATGACGAGCAGGAAACTCGGCTCCACTTCCCAATCACTCTCAAAGGAGACCTCAGCTTCTTATTTTCTGATCTTTTTCCATTAACCGTTGACGTGTGGGTTTTCTCCTTCCCTGGTTTTCCAGAAGTCAAAGCAAACAAAGTCTAATTTCAAGGAATAAAAAGAGCCACCGAGTAATTACCTGACTAATGGGGAGAAACTTTGAGTCTCCGATGAATTTTCCTCATCACGCTTGCAGAACCTGGCAATTTCTGTCCTTCTGCTGGAAGGTTTCCTCAGCCCTAGCTACAGCAACTGTACTAAACACTACCCTTCACGGAGCGTGCTGTATGATCTAACACTATCTTTGCAAAAGATTGTCAGATATTTAGGGTGACTGGGGTGGTTTTGGGTTGGACTGGATGATCTCTAAGGTCTTTTCCAGCCTCCTCAGTACTGTGATCCTGTGATCCTGTGAAAAGAGATCAGCTAACTTTTTTTTCTAGTATGGATTGTGAGAGAATATAAGATCATAAAGCTTTTATACAGGAGAAACTTGCAAGAAAGTGGTATACATTAACATGAAGATGGTATACATTAACATCTTCACGCATTATTTTCCCTGGTTTAGCAGAATTCAAACCCCTCTTCTCTGCTATTATCACAAATAAGAATCATTGCCTAGAAGTCACTCTAAAGTTAATGAAGTAAAGTTTCCACCACCACAACTGCTAGAAATAAACCACCACCCTACCTTTAAACACAGCATGTTGTTGTTGAGCAGTGCACTGGAAAAGTGGTTTACAAATTAATATCAGACACATGGGAACAACACAAAATACGTTCGCTACCTCAGCACCTCGCTTGGGCTTCTGATGAGGCAGGGCAAGCTAGCTTTTAGCCACCTCCCCAAAATACAAGTCCCAATGGTCGATCTGAACGAACGCAGTTCGCAGTCTGTGTTTATTCCCCATCTCACTGCCAGCAACCTTTTCCTCATCATATTTCCCTTTATTTCTGCATGATTTCATTCTTCAAGGCTCCCCCAGCCGCACAATTAGAAAGGACTAAGATAGATCTGACCTCTGAAGTCTTAGCAGCAGTTTATTTCTGCTCTAAGAAGGTAAAGAGTTAGGACACTTGAGAACTCAAGGTGCTTCCAGACCACACTTTCTCTTGCAATGTACTGACAACCCTGTGGAAACACTGATAACCCTAAGGATCTGAGCTGTCCTAGCACCTCTTGTTTCTTTGTAGTAAAGATCACATGAAAGTCTTGCAGCAGATATCCTCTCCCTGCTCATTAAGCCACTTGCTGCCTCTCATACAGGAGGGCATAGCATTCACTGTGGAACTCTCCCTTTCTGCCAGCATCACAGAGCAGTCCCCCAGAACACAACGCTGGTAGCAGATCTATTTAGAGCAACTGCAGCATGAATTCCACCTGTTGTCAGCAGATGCCAAACTGTCAAGTCCCACTGGGGGAAGTCAGCACAGCAGCTCTTACACCCTGAATCTGAGGATCTATAGTCACCATAGAGCTTTTGCTCAGCACAGACCTTACATCCCTGGTAATCTGATGAATTCAAAATAACTAGTGTCAGGCAAATTCTAAATAGGAAAAGCTGGAGATCTTAACCTAAGCTTATCTGTGGTAATTGTTTCAGAGACGAGAGCACAGCAGAGTCTAAGGTCCGTTTTAGAACACAGGACATGGTTGGGAGTACAGTAAAAAGAGAGCACTCTCATGGACTGTATAGAGCTAGACCCCTGAGTCCAGTGAAACCACTCTGTGCTCACACAGCACCTATACATAAAGCATATGTCTGCAGACAAAGGGTTTGAAACACAGCTCACGATGCTGCCCTTTATTTCCACTTTCCTTCTCTTCCCACACTGGTTCCTGCTGATCTCTTGGGGACAAAAAAACCCAACCAAAAAACCCAAACCAATCTACAAATGCTGTTCACGCTGGTTTAGCTCTGGTGCTGTCTTCAGCTCGAAACAACAGACCTCTTCCCCCAGTGAAGGGAACTCCCCAGCCATATGACCAGTTCTGCAGCATCTGGGCACCATGGCCCTTCTGTTCCTGCATATGGGAGTGGAGCAGTGACAGCTTTACTGTGCATTAGTCATGCACCATCTAGCACATTTCTCGACAGAGGCAAAACCAGTTTATGACTTGAAGCAAATAATTTTATCCCAGGGGCTCCTCAGAGCCATGCAAAAGGCCAGGGCTTAGGTCAGCAACTCAGAAGTTTGGAGACTATTTCTTACCCGTTGTCAGAGCCCATTGTGTGATCACACTGAGGAAGGTGACCCTTTGTTATTATAGAGGAGGCGACAAATAAGGAGCTACAGTGGCCACTAGCACGGATTATTCAATCGTGGAATCACAGAGTATCTGAGGATGGAAGTCAGCTCTTAGCACAAGAGAATCATAGAGTGGCCCCACTTGGAAGGGACTTCCAAAGGTCATCTAGTCCAACACCCCTGCAGCGAGCACCCTCAACTAGTCCAGGTTGCCCAGTGTCTTGTCCAGCCTCAGACTGAATATCTCCAGGGACAGGACCTCAACTCCCTCCCTGGGCAACCTGTTCCAGTGTTCAACCCCCCTCCTGCTAAAGAGCTTCTTCCTAACATCCCACTTCAATCTGCCCTTCTCTCATGTGAAACCATGGCCCTTGTCCTGTCACTCCAGGATTTAGTAAACAGTCCTTCTCCAGCCTTCCTGTAGCCCCCTTCAGGGACTGGAACCTCACTATCAGGTCTTCTTGGAGCCTTCTCTGCCAGCTCCCTCAGCCTGTCCTTGTAGCAGAGGTGTTCCAGCCCCTGGACCATTTTTGTCCACTCTCCCTCTGATCACTCAGGGTCAACTAGAGTCAGTTGACCAGGACCGTGACCACTTGACTTCTGAATATCTTCAGGGATGGAGACTCCATAACCTTCCTGGGTAACCTGTCTGGGCCATCTGTCACTTGCCACTGAAGTGCCTGGGGAAACAGTTACCACAAGGATAAGACATCACCTCCACACAGCTGGTGTCTAGGAAGGTCATACCTGCAGGTTCAGCCGCCTGACTGAGGTCAGCAAGTTTCAAAAGCTCCCTACAGCTAACGGTAGGGGCAATATTATTCATGCAGTCCTATGGACACTATCTGCTCTGAAATTGCACCATGCAGGGTGCAGTGACCCGCCAGCTAGCACTGGGCAAGCTACTCGCCAGAACCACACCAGCCTGCTTGCTGTTTTCCCTGGGCAAGGTACAGCATGCACCGTATATCCTCTGTCTAGACAGCGCATTTCCAAGCTGCCCGTGGAGACAGTGCTTTAGGTAACGCTGAAGGAGCACCTTAAACCATCCCTACTCCGTATAAGCAAGCCTGGTGGTTTTATATGTAAACCAAACCCGATAATTTAAGAAGTTAAGCAGCTTAAAGACTGATGTATAGAGGCCGATCTTCCTATGACAGATTCCGTAGCGTGAGAGAGAAGAACCCAGCCGCAGACTGCAGAGTTCCAGCGTACAGCCATGCACTTCAGATTTCACAATAAGAAGCTCCACATCTCTTTAACTGCCTCTTCGCTGACAGAAATGTGTTGCATCCCATTACAGTTCTCCAGCAGGTATATTGAAAACACTTTAGAAATGCTTAATTCTTCCTAGTCAAGCATTTCTGAGAGGAATAAAACATCCTGCTAGCTCCATTCTAAAGGTCACGCCAACTATAAAGTCTAATAAAAAATTTCCAGATGGCAGCAGCCAGGATCCAATAAGATTTAATTTGGTTAATTGACTGTCTTATTTACTAATTTATAGGAGTATGCAGTTCATTTAAATTAACCTCAAATGCTGCCGTGATTTAAGCAAGGTTAAACAACCTGAGATTAAAAAAACCCCACCCAAACAGGGGGATGTGTGTGTGTGAAATGACAAAGGGGATTCTTCCCGTCTGACTTACGAATAGAGTCACGGACACTTGAGAGCCTTCCACTTGGGTTTAGAACTAGGTAAAACAGGAAATCATGAGTGAGTTGAGTTTGGAACTGTCTAAGCAGGGATAGTTCCTACCGACATAACATTCTTGCTACAACTTCTTTAACCTTTTTTAAACACCCCACGAACATCTGTGTGAGCCAGGAAAACAAACCGGCCACCCGAGGAGGTTTAGACCTGAGCTTAGGAGAAGGTTTTTCCCTGACAGAGTGATCCGGTTTGGAACAGGCTGCCCATGGAGGTGGTTGAGTCACCGTCCCTGGAGGTGTTCAAGGTCAGGCTGGATGAAGTGCTGAGTGGCATGAGCTAGATGGCAGATGTTAGGGTTACTGGGTTGGGTTTAGGTTGGACTGGATGATCTTTAAGGTCTTTTCCAGCCTCATCAGTACTGTGAGACTGTGACAGGGATGACAGACTGTGCAGTTTTATGGACACTATGAGCGATGTCCCCAGCCCTTAAACCGCAGCACAAATTCCTCCCACCTTCTCTAAAAAAATGAATCCACAATGCCAAAGGTTTAATACTGAAAATGTCATTTTCCTACCTTCTCTCCACACTCACAGGGAAGATGAACTCTTTTTTCAGCCCAAAGCCCACTGACAATTACCTGCCTCTCCGATGAAGGGAAGGCACACAGGCAGTCCCGGACTGCAGTAAGGTGTCTGTAGATGTAGTCAGTTCCAGTTACTCGTCAGATTCATCTGGAACACTGCTTTGTTTAAAACTGAATGCACTTCACCAGTAAGGAGAATTCTCACTGGAAAAAGTTAATCCTTGACGATACACAGAACCTCTGGGTTCCCATGGCTGCTCTGATTGAAGGTTTCCTCTGAAAGCTTCTGAGGGACAATGCTCCAAGAACATTTTCTGAGGTGCCTTTCCTTGCTGCAAGAGAGCAGTAGCCTGAGGTGCCTGCAGAGATGGGGCTGGATGTGTGTCAGCTCCCACACCCCAGTTATTTCTGTCCCACTCAAGCAGCTCCTGGCTGTGGCACAGAGCAAAGGGTGGGAGAGAAGAGGCTGCATTGTTTCTCTGAGTGCTCGGATGTCACAAAGCTAGAGGAACGAGCTTACATCTGTGACCACTGCATGTTGAACAGTGCTCAGTGACCATGTCCTTGCTTGCAATGTAATTAAATTTTAGGAAGGATTTTATTTATTATTCATGGTTTCTTTTCCCTCGGGACTGTAAATTTCTTCTCTGCTCTTTCTCATTCTCCAGAGGGAGAGGGGTTAGGGGTTTTTTTTCAGTACTGAAAACTATGGAGTTTGAAATAGCATGAATGAAAGATCTGAAGCATGAAGAAAGAATTTCTGCAATTTGCAAACACCCTGCTTCAAAGTCCCTGACGGTGACAGCTCTCAGGGATTATGTAGGCTATGAAAGACCAAGCTCTTCCATCTACAGCATAAACTTTATTCATAATAATAAAAGAATCTAATACATCTATAAGCAGTACAGCTGGCTTCCTTTCTAACGGAGCTGTATATCCACACTAGGGGGCTGTTTGCAGGCAGAAAATGTTGGGAAAGTTTGGCAAGAAACCCACAAGATGACCTCTTGGAAGGTCAAACACTGATGTGGCTGCAGCCTGCCTGCCAGACTTGCTCTTCAGCTTTCCTGAAATTCACCACAATTTCCATCCTTAAGTCCTTCTCATAAATCAAACCTGATACCCCTGAATACAGAGAGAGTCTGCATATCACCATGATGCAGGAGAGGCTATTGTTCACACCAGTCTGTCGGCTGCACAACCAGAGGGCTATAGGTAAGGCTAGGTTGCTAAGTTCCTCGTTTGTAGTTGACACTGCAGAGCTACTTGGTGCTCACAAACAGAAAGAGGTGGCTGGAGTGTTGACTGTCCTTTGTCATCATCACCTGGGAAACTTCATAAACACAGTGATGAGTTTTCTTCTGCTGTGCACTGGGAAGTCTTAGCTAGGGGCCTGAGCTAAGACAGCTGACGTAGAGTATTCCTAATGTCTGCATGGAATTTGCTTGACTGCTTTTCCTGCCACACTTTATTATTATTTTAGTATTCTTATTTTCAGCTACTGCTCCATTACTGAGCAATAAGAAGTGATAAAGTTTGAGGGAAAAGCTTCTGCAGCGAGTTAGTGCCCGGTTGGCAGAGGAGCACGCGGCTGAAGACGGCTCCTTCCAAAGCTGAAGGTGCTGGAATGAAGCTTGCAGCTCAGTGAGAACACCTTGAAAAGACCTGGGGAAAATGTAGTACTTTCACAGTAAACCTCATGTGTGGCTCTGCGTAAAGCACGTGCTTGGTACCATCTGCTGTACACAACCTGGGCGTCTCAGCTGCACTCTGAGCGCATTCCTGGTTCTTAGGGCATCGCTGGGAGCGCTCTCACTCTACAAATGTTGGGCGTGGGTTTGTGGTAGGTTGAGCTAATTCAAAGTGTAGCACACAGGTCTGATTAGTTTGAAAAGAACCTCTGTTTTGGTGACAAAGGAAAAGTTATTGAACAACCCGCTAGACAGATTTTGCACAGCCAGGCTCAGCTTTCAGCCTGTGCAGAACTGGCACTCTAGGCCAGACACGGCAGCGAGTCCTTTGGCTGTCCTGTTTTCATGTTCTTCTATTATTGCCAATAATAAGACAGTAGAAGAAACATATTGCTTCAGGAAATGATGCAGCTGAATCTCTCTTCACAAACTTTGTGAAGTCAGTAAAAGAGTCTCTCTTGATTTATCTGTAATCAAAGAAGTTGTTGTGTTCTGAAATGGCTGCACCAGCTCAATAGCTAAAATCCATGATCTGAAATGTGCATCACCAGGCAAAGGAATGAAATATTAAGGAGAGGTTTTGTAAGGATCCTCCCTTTATTTCCTCTCAGTAGGTATTTATTAGTCTTTTAAACTCATAGGTTGTACATGTTCATCTAGTCGTAAACTGCCCGAATAAACGCTCTGGCTGCAGTATTTATTTCAGCTATCCCACTTCCTTGCATCCCATCGGTAGTTTGCTTGTGAAGACAGACAAACTGAGACTGGCTGGGTGTATTTTTCAAACCTGGTGACTCCAATTTTGCACAACAAGCTAGAGAGACCTTAAAGGGATCTAAGATGCATAGTGGTTACTAAGAGGTGCATCCTCTTGGAGACCTGAAAATGAACTGCTAGAACTGCTTTCTAAGCTATCCTACGTGAGTTCCATCATCTTTGTGATTGCACTCTTTTGATCATTTCATTTTTGGAGGGTTTTGTACTGGTTGTCATGGAAAAGTTTCCCAGTTTTTAAATTTTCCTCCGTCTGCCTCTGTCAGTCGTGTCATCTTTACATTTTGGATCTGTATGAGTGGAAATAGTTCTATCACCATTTACTGTTTAATATGGAAAAGCCCGTATCTGAATTGAAAGCTGTGCCAAATCAACTAGCTTTTGACAGCATTCATGTAAACACTCCAAAGCCTTCTGCTCGTCTCAAGGGTTATTGCTCTATTGGGCTGCTTAGTTTGCATCTACTCGCTCTGTGTGCTTAGTCTCTTTCTACAGTCAGCACCTTCATCTTACTTGTTTTTGCCTTCTACCTCACTTCTCCACAGATCTTCTCAGATCTTATTTCTTTTTACCAATATTCCTGCTTAAATTGACTCCCCTTTTATTCTTAGCCAAGAAAGAGAAGTATAGATTATTCTAAAGGATACACCATGCCTTGTTTGCTTTCCCCCCATGCCTCTTTGCCTAGACTCTTGTAGCCCGAGTGAGCGGAACACTAGATGCAAGTTAAATACAGGCACCCTCTCCTGTTTTCTCAGAAAGGTTTGCCAGTAGCAATAACTCCATGCCTTCCCTTCAGGCCCTCTCAGTCTCTATTTGTTATGGTTATTGTCACGCATAGCTAACCATAAACCTGTTTGACAGTGTCCACTAGAAGATCACCTGTAAGTGAATGACTAGCCTGTCATCTTCCTGATGGCAGCTGCTTGAGAAAATGACTCTCTGAAACAGGGTTCAAATTTGTGGCCTTTTAGCTGCATGTTTAACATTTTAACAAAAATCAAAACAGACAGATAAACACTTTCAAAACCTCTAGTGAGCCTCTGATGCCCGTTCTTTCGTTGGATGTCAAGGCTTTACTTTACCTCCTCAGTCCAAGCACTTTTTCATTTCTTTAAGGATAATTCAAACTGTATTAATTTCTATTTGCTTTCAGAACTCAGACTACTTTCTCCAATCTCTAGGACAGACCTCTGGCATTACCTTGACCACAAACTTCCATCTCAAGTCTTTACTGCACACCTTCATCTTATAGTCGCAGCATCTCCTTTCTCCCCAGACAAAAATCTCTAGGGAGAGTATTCCCCACTCTACAAATCAGTGATTTCACATCTATTTTTTAAGGTGCTGTGAACTGTTTGGCACTCGGTACCTGTTACCTTAGTGTTGTCTGGCTCTGTACATGCAGCTGACTCACATTCGTGGCGCATGATCTTACCATTCACCCAATTCTCAGTAAAGTTTAGCCTGCTCCCCTGTAACTTGCTGCAGCTGGTCTTCTGCAGCTTAACTCAACCCGAAAGTGCTTCTACTCTGGCTTTCATTATTTTTGGCTTTAGAATGAGTTTTTTCTCGTCAGCATCAAATACCTGTGCATAGAGAAATAGCAAAAGCGACACCGGGAGTCAAATTAGAGTCTGAAACATATCCTCAGAATCAGAATATTCTAAATCTGTATCATCTCTGAAATGCTCATGTTGCATTTAAGTGGAAATGCAGCTTCCAAATGTCAACGCACAAGCAAGATGTTTATTCCTACATAACCAGAACCAGAACATATGGCCACCAATAACAGGATCAGCAAGCGCGCTCCACTCCTGAGACTGTGCCTTGAAGGGAGTACACTGTCATATCTAGATATTGATTCTTAGCCCTGTTCAGCTGTCTAGGCACAAAAATAATGGGTACTGCTTGGTGAAAAAGCAGTATTGTTGAGTTGAGTGTCAAGCTGCTAAGCCATGAAATATGTATATTCTGCTGCGGTTAGGTTGCCGTCCCTGGAAGTGTCCAAGGTTAGGCTCAATGAAGTGCTGAGTAGCATGAGCTAGATGTCAGATGTTTAGGTTACTGGGATGGTTTTAGGTTGGACTGGATGCTCTTTAAGGTCTTTTCCAGCCTCATCAGTACTGTGAGACTGTGGTACTGTGATTGTGTTCAAAAGTCTTGCTAAGGAAGAAAGGTTTATTCTTCTCCAGATCTCCTCTATATTTTGACTTCCATCCCTTAAGTTACTTAGGAGTAAGTGATACCTTAAGGTGGTGACACCTCAAACTTCTACTATAAAAGAGAAATCACCAACAGCACACTACACCAGTGTTGTTTTTCCAGTTTAAAGGCAAAATTGTAGAAGCAGTAAGGACACAGTTTCCCTCATCTGCAAGTCAAAGTAAAGGCTGATGTTTCAGAACAGGAACTGCTGTCTGAATTGTCTCACAATATTTGTTTTTCTGTGAAGGCTTTAGAAAACTAATCACTCTAGAGCAATAACTGTTAGCTCACACTCAAAAGTAGGGCCAACCAGCTCCCCAAAGGTTAACTGGGATGCAAACAAGTTGAGGATGAGCCCAATGCGATGCAGCTAGGATTGTGAGACTGATGGTTGACATTTGTCACATGCTATTAAAGAAAAAAGTTTAGAGTCAGAGAAGTTTAACCAGACTATTTAAAACAAAAAGCTCATTCTTGTAGCATTGTAATTCTGATTCTCACTAAGGAAGATTGCAGGCAATGAGTAGGAGAAGCAGCACCATTAAAAAGACACTCGAGTTTTTGTGTCTGAAGAATCCTGTTCTAACCCCTATTTATGGGTGTCAGAAGTTAGCTCCCTTGCCTGACACTCTGATGTACTTGCAGTAGTCCATGTGGCTGGGAACCCTGAGGAGGATCTATGTTTTTGCAGACAAACCAGGCAGGGTTTCAGTCACGTTAATACACTCAGACACAATGACACAGTGACCTTTCATTTTTAAATAATTTGCTGTGACATTAAAACGTGGAAAGTAGAACACACAGCAGAGACAATAACAGGCTCTGTGGAATCCTGTTTGAGGAGGTCGACCCAAATGCACAGATCAATTAGAATTAAAAGTAGCGCCACAACTTTTGGGTAGAGTTGATCTGTGAAATGACAATTTGACTCTCAGGTTGTAAGAGAAACCTGCTAGGTTCTATGACCTGACTGAAAGGGGGGTGCTAATGTATTCAGCATCACGGACTACAACATCACTGAATTCAACATCAGCTGCTTCTGTTATGATTAGCCATACGTAAGCACTGAGTAGCTTACTGGACTTCAGTGCCCCAGCCTTTTCACTGGTTAAAATGTCCAGGGGAAGCTGGCAGGTGTACGGTGCAGCACCGCTTCTGAAAACTGTGGAAATCACCTTGCATTTCTACCCTTTATCCTTTGGTCATTGCAACAGCAACTGGAAGCTTTCAGAGATGAAATTTCAAATTCAGACCGTGGATTTTACACAGCCTGGGCTCTGTGAGTGGACAGGAATTTTACTGAATGCAACTGCAGATGACATCATTTGAAACTAATGCGTCTTCTGGATGCAAGTGTTATTAAAAAGAAGAACATCCTGAAAGAGGAATGCACGCACTAGAATGGTCAAGGGGCTTGAAGGTCAGCCCTACGAGGAGATGGAGCTGGGGCTGTTCAGCCTGGAGAAGAGGAGGCTCAGGGGTGACCTTAGCGCTGTCTAGAACTACCTGAAAGGGGGTTGGAGTCAGGCGGGGGTCGGTCTCTTCTCCCTGGACACTGCAGAAAGGACAGGGGGTCACAGTCTTCAGCCTCCTTGGGGGAGGTTTAGACCTGACCTTAGGAGAAGGTTTTTCACTGAGAGAGTGATCCGGTTTTGGAATGGGCTGCCCACGGAAGGCACTGTGATCCTGTGATTATTATGCAAATCTTTGAGTGTAAATAATTCCCACAAACCTAAAATATATTATTCTTTTCATCTCTTAGAGATTTCAAAATTCTTAAAATGGACCTAAACCTTCCCAGTCTAGACCTTCACTTCATGAAACAATCAATGTGAGTGGTGCTAACATCACTAAGGATTTGTCCGCTTGCACAACCACGAGGTGTCTTGCTACAGCACAGCTCCGAAGTTCATGCGATGACGCCAAGGAGATACCGTAAACTTGGCCTCACGCAGAGGATGTTCTCAACTGCATGTATCTCACAAGCCACGGAGGTTTTCTTATATCCTGCACTACAGAGCTATGCAAATGACTGGAGCGTATCGGTTTCAGTTGGGGTAGATTGCATGCCTGCCGCTGGTGTCCAAATCTGTGCCACAAACACACGTGGAGAGCCCAACCAAACCACGGAGTATTTATCCGTTTGTCATGAAGTCATTACTCGGGAAGCCCAGGTAGTCATTTTGTTTAAAAAAATACAGGGGTAGAAATGCTATTGTCATTAATGCAGGCTCTTGGGCTTCATTAAAACCCACAGTTGTCACCTTTCAGTCTGCCACTGCCTTCTGTCACCTGCTGGGGTCTTTCAAAGCAGTGATCAGAAACAGAAGTTATTGCTTCTAGTTTTTTAGCTAAATTCAATCGAGGAGCAGAATAAAATATTTATGTTCCTGAGTCCTTGCTGAAATCAATCTGTTCAGAAAGTCAATTAAATGGCATTTGTAAGTTTTACTGTCTTCTCTCTGTTTGTATCAGAAACCTGTAAAATGTTCATAACTTCATCATCTGTTTAAAAAGTTACCCTGGGTTCAATGAGAGCTACGCTTGAAGAGAGGCTGAACTTGGAGATAATTACCTGCACTCATCAGCTCCTGCAGAGCTCACTAAAGCCTGTCCCCACAGGTAGATTTACATCACATCTTCCTGGGGTGGGACTGAGCCCATTAATCAGAGCACACTCAAACACGCAGTAAGTTTCTAGATGGCCTCTCCGTTCCTTGCAAGGATGTTCTTAGTCTTAGGACTAAAGTTCGGTGCTGTCAGATTAACAGATAGTTTTCATTCTCACCCTCATTAACAACGAGGAAAGGTCGCCGGTGCCTTTTCCTGCCCTTTACACCTTGCTGAAAATGTGGAATGTTGAAAGGAATTTCACCTACAGTAAAGGAGACCGAGAAGATTAAAGCAATCTTAAAGGCAACAACAAAAATCAGGTGAGAAAGTGGTGTAAGGTATAAAGGTTCCAGACTTTTAACAACGCAGACTGACAGCTAGCAAGCTGAAAGCACAGCTGCTTTCCATGTGATGTCACTGGCTCCAAAATCAGAGCTGAGCTCCCAAGAGCTTACACCCACATCGCTTTCCCCTGTTGTTGTGGATTCACTCGCAGACCTGGCGGCTATGAGGGCACTATCTGATTTCAGCACTTGTCCATTTTGTCCCCTCCTGGATGTTTTTCTGTCTAAAGCCTGCAGATTCTTCCCATGGTTACTGTTTGGAAGGCCTGAAGTGATGAGGAAGACCTCCAAGTCCTATAAAATAATGTCTGTTAAAAGCTTTACAAGTGAGAACCCTCTTTGCTTTGTTTTACGCATATGGAGGGGTCTTTTTGATTCCAGGAACCTTATTTCTTTTCTTTTTCAAATGTTATTAATGAAAAAGAAGAGAGATTGCAGAAGGAGAGGACCATTCTTGCTGACCTGTAGCAGAGAACAGACAAAATTCAGAGGTCAGTGTTGGAATGCCTACACAGAGAGCTAGTATGAGCCAACAAGATCAGTCAGTCACTCCAGATATATTGCCTTCCTCCATATTCTGCAACATACGCTCTCATGCTTTCCTTCTTTCCTGAGCAAACATCTTTGTCCTGAAGAACACTAAGGGATTTTGCTCTTGTAGCCTGTTCAGGACCCTCACAACTCTTGTGGAGAAGCTGAGCCAAAATCAGACTGTAATAAATCTTAGGAGATTTCTTCCGATCTCTCCCTGGACACTGCAGACAGGACAAGGGGTCACAGTCTTCAGCTCCATCGGGGGTGGTTTAGACTTGACCTTAGGAAAGGGTTTTGGAAGGGGCTGCCCATGGAGGTGGTCGAGTCCCCATCCCTGGAGGTGTTCAAGGTCAGGCTGGATGAAGTGCTGAGTGGCATGAGCTAGATGGCAGATGTTAGGGTTACTGGGTTGGTTTTAGGTTGGACTGGATGACCTTTAAGGTGTTTTCCAGCCTCATCAGTACTGTGATGCTGTGGAATGACTGGATTGTTCTATATCCTAGCACTGATGCTCATGGCACTTTCAGTTCCTTGACAGGCATCCAGACAATAGGATCAGATTTCACCGAGGCTAAGATCCCTGAGATCGGCCCTGCACTGTAAATTCGGGTAGCGGGGACCACCAGCACCACCAATGCCTTATCTGCATCCAACATATATTGTCCTGATGTATTTTAACTTTGATCTTTCTGTCATGCCTGGGATAGAACTGGATTCCTCTCAACTGAAGCTCTGGACCGCAGTGTGGCATGCCGTGGGGACAGGCTACTCTCATATGTCTGCATCTCGAACAAAGAAGAAGGTTCAGCTCGTGATGCCTGATCACGTAATGTACGCAGGGTTTTCAAAGCAGCTGTGCCACATGGAAAACATAAGTTTAAATAAAGAGAAGACTGTCTGGGTTTTCCATGATTGACTCTTATCCAAAACCTTTTACTCTGCTGTGCAAGGACACCCAGCTTTTTCTGTGCTTCTGATTCCCCTGCCTTTTTATAGCTCCTCCTCAGTTTCGTTTTCAGCAGATGGAGCCTTTTAACACCATTCTTTTCTGAGTCACACTTCTCGGAATAATTAGATCACAATAAATATTTGCCTGTGTATTCAGAAAGATAAAAAGTACAGCCCTCTGTCTAGAGAACCACAGGAAACTCTTCAGAGTCATGTTGGTTAATTCCTCTAGAATCACTACACTCCTGAGTAAGCAAGGTAGATCGAATGTGGGTACCTCCACACTGTGTCTCATATTTGGAAATGGGGAGCATGACAGCATCATCACCAGTCTCTTCTCAGTCTCCATCACCAGTATTGTTAAATAAATTTACAGATGCTTAAGCTACTCTCTGCTTGTGTTAGGATTTCCCAGACTGTTTTGCAGACTCACTAGTAGAGAAAGACATCCAAGGTCTCAGACGCAGCTCAGTACGGCAAGAATAAGTCTTCACGCTAGTGTGTGAGTGCATGCAACTACGATTCACAATTAAAGACAACATTCAGACACTCAAGAGCTGAGACATGACAGCTTACCCACTGACCTGATGTAGTTCCACTTGCAATCATGTATGTGTCTGACTTTGGTTCCTCCTCTTTCTAGACATGACTACGACCAATGCATCTTTCTTTATATTCCCTTCACAGTGCACTCAAAGGCACTAATCCTGCTTCTGTGGGCGAATAACATTAGATAGCTGAATAATCCCTCGACTCCTCTCTGAAACTTCTCATGAGCTGACAGCCATTTCCATCTATCATCACACTGTTTTTGAACAGCAACACCGTTATTGTGGCTCCTTGTAACACACAATACCACTACACTCACCGTGCATTGCTTTCACTCCATGTTCCCGTGCATTTTACCCACGGGTTTTCTACCTGTTCCATCTAGAGGTCCCTGTGTACTCCTTCACAAAGTAGGTCAGTACCAGGCGATGCAAATAGGAGTTTAGGCTTTTTTTCTTCTCTCCACAGGTAAATGCATCCATTACCCACCGTTCTGAGAAACGCATCACATGCTCATCAAAAAACCCCCTAAGAACTGTCAATTTGATGAAGTACAACTCACATCTCATTAATATTGAGCGCGGGAGCGATACTCCACATCAGAAATGACTGCTCAAATATTCACAATTACCAGCTGTTCAGAATTCATTTTATACAGATAAAAAACATGTCAAATTTAATTTATCAGATGCTTTCGCTCTCACGCTTCTTTTTTATCCAATACACTGAAAAAGCCATCAAAACCCCTCACTCTTGTTCTAGACAGGTATTGTATAGGCAGAAAGGAAAGAAAGACGGTCTGTATGCAGGTGTAAGAGTCACACAGAAGAACATCCTTCAGCAAGCCAGCCGCCTGAAAAAGGGCTTTTTTAAATGCTGTTATTTCAAATCAGAAAACCCCGTTGCATTGCCAGTTGCTGACAGTCTCTAAATCAAAAAGCAAACCAACTGAGCTTCAGGAAAATTCCCAGGCCACGGAGAGGCTGACTAAATATTTTATACAAGTTTTTACCGTCTAGACAGAAATGTGAGGTAAGCACTGCATGCCAGTCGCCACAAATAATCAATATGATGGGTTTGGCAGGGAAGCATAAAGTTGGCCGCAACAAATCAATACCAGCATGAATCACCCCGTTCTGGAATGCTAATTGTGCTCTGGCCTTAACCATTAGTACCTGAATCAAATATGAGTGGAGGTTGTGTCCTTCCGCAGCTGCTGTTAGTGGTTGTGTTGGAAAGTGCTAGTGTTTTCTTAATGCTCTGCATCTGTAGACTACACGAGTAGGCAAAAAGGAATGATCTCCTTAACAATCCCATCCTAACGCTAAATCCCATAAGGTCTTCATCATGAACTTCTGTACATTTATACTCTTTGAGAACTTAGAGCAGGAGGTTGCTACCCATTTTCATCTGATTCGTATTCTATTGTCAGCGTGAGGCACTTTCTCACAGGGTAAATTGTTCCAACAGCCTTTTCCTGCTGCCCCAAACACACCGCTGACAGGGTGCAGGCAGACACAGCAAAGAAGGAATCCCTGTTCCTCCCTGGAGTTAGCATTTGAGTAAAAAGGTCTAGGAGGACTAAACACCTGGAAACTCTAGATAATTGAAAATAAAACTTGTCCAGATGATGTGTCCTGCATCCCCCCTGCTGCTGGAAGAGGCAGCTCATCATCTCACCTCGTTCGCCTGTGAACACGCCGCAGTGCAAAGCACGTTCTGCCTGTGGTGGCTCCTGGAGGTTCAGCCTGAACTCAGTCTGTGCCAGCCAGAATGATCAGTGGATTCTCGTACACAGCATCACGCACGTTTCAAAAGTCATCCTTTGCTTCGTTGGGAGATGGTGAGGACTGCCTGAGACAGCAAAGCAAAGGTCTGCAGGCTACACTTTTTAAAACTGTCAGGTAGAAGAGACTCCTTTTCCTCTATCCCAAGGCTGCTGTGTTCAGGACCACAGCTGCTGATGGCACTGCCTTCCTGAGAACTACTATGTGGTGGGAGCATCTGAGCTAGCTGAGAAGAGAAGATCAGTTGTATATGGTGGAATATAATATGCAGTATTTCACAGGATCACAGTCTCACAGTACTGATGAGGCTGGAGAAGACCTTAAAGATCACCCAGTCCAACCTAAAACCAACCCAGTAAGCCTAACATCTGACATCTAGCTCATGCCACTCAGCACTTCATCCAGCCTAACCTTGAACACCTCCAGGGACAGCTACTCGACCCCCTCTGTGGGCAGCCCGTTCCAAACCGGATCACTCTGTCAGGGAAAAACCTCTTGGAGAAAAGCAGAGATGCAGCATCGCAGCTTAGAGTGGCCTAAAAAGTTCCAGTGTCCCTCAAGCTGCGTGTGGGATACACAACAGGAAAACACACTTGTTCTGTCTTTGTAAGTAGCTGCAGTGCTCCTTACTGTGATCCTGTGATCCTGTAAGGCAAACAAAACCAAGAGGGGTCTACAAATAGAAGCCATGCCATATCTGTGACACGGACCCTGCTTGGAGACCCTGAAAATCCACGGGATCCACAGCTAGCAGCATGCTGGGCGTCTGTACGATGAAATACATGAGCAGTGGCATCGGCACCAGAGGTTTTTATGAATACTATTGCAATTGAGGTAGGGTGGCAAAAAGTGTTCGGTGGACCCTCAAAAAGGCATGTTAGTGAGTAGTTCTTTTAGAAATATATAGGTAGGTAGCCATAAATTTGTTCCACGTCACCGAGATGTGGCTGTGGATCTTGTTTGTTATGAAAAAAGGGTCAAATCTGTTAGCTGGTCATGAACACAGCCAGAGAAATTGATAACAGACTGTCCGTTTTGATTATGTAGCTGAGCTCAGCGGCCTCCAACCCCTTCCTGAAGCTCTTGTAGTAAATGAAATTGTAGAACTATGAAGACATTTCCTTTCAAGTACATATTTGCTAAGAGTAACCTTTTTCCATACCTGCAATTATCTTACTCCAAAGTGATTTTTGTTGACACACGTAATTAACGCTTACAAAAAGACAAACCAGGAATTAAGGCAGGCAGCAATTACTCCAAGTGTAATGTCTGCTGTAATGAATGCTCACTGTGGATTCAAATCGCATTACAACTACAGGAAGAGCCCTTGAAAAGCAGTTCAGAGTCTCACAGTACTGATGAGGCTGGAACAGACCTTAAAGATCACCCAGTCCAACCTAAAACCAACCCAGTAACCCTAACAGCTGCCATCTAGCTCATGCCACTCAGCACTTCATCCAGCCTGACCTTGAACACCTCCAGGGACGGTGACCCGACCACCTCCGTGGGCAGCCCGTTCCAAACCGGATCACTCTGTCAGGGAAAAACCTTTTCCTAAGGTCAAGTCTAAACCTCCCCTGATGGAGCTGAAGACTGTGACCCCCTGTCCTGTCTGCAGTGTCCAGGGAGGAGAGACCGACCCCCGCCTGACTCCAACCCCCTTTCAGGTAGTTCTAGACAGCGATAAGGGCACCCCTGAGCCTCCTCTTCTCCAGGCCAAACAGCCCCAGATTGTTTATATCTAACAGAAAACCAGACTGAAGACGCTGCCGCTGTGGGTTTCCTGGGTGGATCTGACACCTATGCCCCAGGCTGCTTTTCTCCAGTCATGTCTCCTGTCATCCTTGGACTTCACTTTGCATTTCCCCCTGTCTGAGATGCTCAGTAGACACCCAACTCTCTCACCACCTTGCATCATGAGGGTGGCCACTGCCCTAGCCCTGCCACCCCTGCTCTCAGCTTCTGCCTCACTCTTCATCGGAGATTCACTGACTCCTGATGCTTCCTGGCTCAGACCTGGGTGCCTCTTCCAAACTGCAAAGCCCAGATGTGTATCTTTGCCATCACTCTGCAGTCAGTTCAAAGAACTTTCCACACAAACACTCCTGTGCATCCCAGCTGCTCGTGAAGGCCAGGAAGAGATGTGGCTTCACCAGGAAAGAAGCTGATGGGATGTGACCAGAGTGGAGGTAGGATGAAACAGCTGCTGCGTGGTTGTTGTGGTGCAGCAGTCCCAAGTGAGTGTTTATGGAACTTCTGCAGAAACTAGAAGCCTCACAGCTCCCATCTGGTTTATCGTGGCACGGAGCTAGAGTTCTGCATGATATTTAAAATCACAGGACTGTTGATGTTGGAAGGCACCTCCTGAGATCGTCTAGTCCGTTGCCCTGGCCAGGCAGGGTCAGCCAGACCCTTAGCCCAGCTTCCGCACATCTTCAAGGTTAGAGACTTCAGAGCCTCTCAGGACAACCAGTGCCTTTGTTTGATAACTTTTACAACAGAAAAGCCTTTGCTTGCACTCGGATGGAATTTCAGTTTTCAGTTTGTGCCTGATTCTCTTGTCCTGTCCGTGGACAACACTCAGGAGAGTCTGGCATGAATGGAGCCTGCAGCGTGCAGCTTGTCGCACAGGTAGCACCAACACAACAATTGTTTTGAAAGGAGCCCAGGCAGAATTGCCTGGAGCATAACGGGTGTTAGTTTTGATAAGCAGAGAATACGGAAGGAACTTGTTTGAACTTTAAATTGACTGATCCTGTGTTATTGCTGCTTTAAAAAAAAAGTGTGAAGACACTGCCAGAATTTGGGATGTAATTTGGACTGCACGGAAACCAGCGAGCTCTTCAAGGACCAGCCAGGGAGTGCAACAGCAACTCAGTTCTCTGACGAGGACAGCGGGCGCAGGGATTGGTGTATAGTTTTGGGTCTCCTTATCAGTGCTGGATCTTGATTCAGCAGCTGATTGTAAGCCAACGCTAAGAATACAATAGCCAAGATAAATGTCTGTAAGCTACTCACCCACTGTGGAACTAGCCCTCCGAGTGATAACTGTTAAAGCGGAAGCGTTAATGATATCACCCTCCTACACTCACGCTGCTCTTTCCTCACCATCTGAGACTGCGGTAATTTGCAATGCAGCGCTGATCTGATGCAGTATCTTTGATGCAACTGCAAGCTCCATGCTGTTCTCTCTTAATGGACATGAGAGCATCTCCATGGGTATTCAGCTGAGCTTTATCAGCATCGTGGAGCACAGAGCTTTAACAGCCACAGATCCCTTCTTCTCTGCAGCATCGTGTTTAGCGCAGCTCAGCGCGTGTTAACTGGGCCACAGTTAATGCTGGCTGAGTATTAACAGAGTGCTGTGGAGTCTTCTGAGCAGCAGCTGCTAAGCAGCCCTGAAGGGAGCCTGGAACAGCCTCAGGACCACCTGTGCTGCTTCTGCTGCCCCTGCATTTCTTATTGAGCAGACTGGAGATGGGAATGAGATTCTTTTCATTGTTATACTTCAGTGTTCCAGCCACACCGGGCAAGCAAGGCATGAAATCACATTAAGTCCAGACCATACAAAGCTGTGTGACTGTTCTGGTGACACAACAAGAAGCAGCAACCTCAAGCTGCACCAGGGGAAGGTTACGCTGGATATTAAGCAAGAAGTTTTCAGTGAAAGGGGCATCAGGCCTTGGAAAAGGCTGCCCAGGGAGGGGGCTGAGTCACCAGCCCTGAATACCTTCAGACGTTGCACAGATGCGGTGCTGGGGAACAGGTTTACTGGCGGATCTGACAGTGGACTGAGCAGAGCAGGCTGTGTGGTTGGGCTCGATGATCGTAAAGATCTTTTCCATCCTAAATGGTTCTTTGATTCTGAGTCTATATATCACACGGTTCTCTTTCTGAACACACAGGCTGTGTCGTTACTGTCTGGCTCCAGAAACATTCATGGTTCCACACACAGAATCATAGAATCATCATGGCTGGAAAGGACCTCCAGGATCATCAAGTCCAGCTCTTATCCCAACATCTCCCTAACCTTTAGACCATGACAAGATGTTCAATATTTTCATGGAATGCAGTTTAGAAACCAAGGTCTTCCAAACACACTCACTGCAGTAACCACACAGGCAACAAGGCACAGTCCTCAAGAAGGCTTGGTTTCATTCTGTTGAGGAGGTTTCTTTCCTAACAGGGTAAATGCACCCTGTGATTCATGTGCGTGAGAGAAAAAAGTGATTACACTCCAGCAAGATATAAATTCTGCCTCGTGTTTGGCGTCAGAACACTTTCTGCTTCATCAGAAGCGAAGTGAGTGTGGAGCTACGGGCACCACTGTAGAAAAGTAAACACAGACGTTCGCAGTTTTAAAGAAACCACTTTATGATGCTGCTGTGATGAATCTCTCTTCTATCCTTCGCTCTACCTCGGTATTAAATCTTTGCAAAACAGACTCGGTTTGCAAACAGATATGAATCTCGTGGCTTTCTTCAAATCCCATTGAGCAAAGACATTTATTTCACTACCTAAAGTGCGGCGGTTTGAAGCATGAGAAGGGGATTGTTCAGCCGTTCAGGCACAGACTGAAGAATTTTAATTTGTCAAGTCTAATAAGTTTTGAAGCAATCTGCTGTTAGAGGGTCATTTTTACCCTCAGTAAAAGATAGCACCATTTGCTAGCGGCTATGGAGTTAATAGCAACCATCATCCTGAGAAAAGCTGTTCACCACAGACAGGTTTGCAATTAGAACGCAGGTGAATTCGCTCTTGCAGAGTTATCTGATCTCTGTTCCCATCCACTACCAGGCAGAGGAATCCTGGGACAGATTTGGAATGGAACTATGCAATGCTGGGAAACGTTTTGAAATCAACTAATCCTGACACTTCCGAGGGTAGGAAACATCACCTTTGATGAAGAAGGCACCGTTGCCTTCTTGGCACATGGAGGGAGGCAGTTTTGCTCTGCTACTGCCTTTGGCCCTGGAGTCTTCAGGAACTGGTTCTCCATTCCTGTTCCTACCATTTACTGAAGGACTCATGCTACTGTCACCTCCACCCTCCAGGAAGTTTAAGGTTGGAATCAAAAGTTTATCAGTTGAAAATTGCTCTAGGCTGGCTATAATTACACGTTGGAGCTTTTATTAAATGACCCATTTATTTGTCCACGTTAAGCTGCTGGTGCTGAAGCTCAGGGAACAGATGACCTTTTCCTTTAAGTAACAGACAGCAAGGGGTGATGCCCTGAAACTGAAAGAGGGGAGATTTAGATTGGATATCAGGAAGAAGTTCTTCACCATGAGGGTGGTGAAGCGTTGGAACTGGCTGCTGAAGGAAGTTGTGGATGCTCCATCCAGGTAAGTGCTCTAAACCAGGTTGGATTGGCCTCTGGGCAATCTGGTCTAATGGGAAAGAGGGGCCCTTGCCCACAGCAGGGGGTTTGGAACCAGATGATCTTCAAGATCCCTTCCAGCCTAAACCATTTTATGATGGATGCCTCTCAGAAAATCTATACACCTTCTACCGAGCGTTTAATCCAAAACCACTTTGACTTCTTAGTGTGCAAATATTTTTCTTACTGTTTTCTGTAATTTAATTTGAGACAATCGTACACCGACACTTAAAAAAAGGCAATTCTGACCAAAGAATTTAGCTTTCTGCAAGGGAAAACCTTGTGGTACCGAAGCTGAGATTTTAAATGTCTCAGATATACATCACCCTCCACAGGCCATTATTCACCCAGCTTCACCAGTGATGGATATTGCCCGCAAAGAATGCTTGATTTTATTTCTGTGACAGATAAATCCCCAGAGGTTGTTATGGCGAGCAAAACCCTTTTCATTCTGATTGTTAGAGGCTACATTTAGTAAACAATAGAAAGAGGAGGAAAAAGGGTCTTTGTGCTTTCTGTTGGATAAGCCAAAGCCTTCTTTCCAATTATTTTTGGAGGACAAGGCAGCATACGAGCTTCCCCCAAATTAATGTCACGTTACAGCTGGTTTTCCTGCACCAACATTCCAGCCTATTCCGGGATTCAAACTAGTTCAGTTCACTAAGGTTAATTTATTTCTTCAAACCTCACAGCTGTTCCACAATTTTGTGCTCAAAATAAGACACAGCAAGAGATGCTTAAACACTTACATCTGTCCCTGATTAGATATCTTGGAACCTAATTAAGCAATCAATAAACAGAACAAGTAGAAGTCAATAGCATCTCTGATAAGCATGCATGATCTTAAATGTAAAGCAGCATAGCTGTCAGCAATTACAAGGAAAGCTATACCATCCTAAGGTTCATTAAGATACAGTTGTACAGCTATTAAATGCCCATCTACTAATAGGTTTTGCACAACACACAAGGAAGGAGAGAGGGGTTGTCTGTGGCTTCACTGCTGCACACAGTAAATGTCACTTCATCACCGATAAGAAAGATGGGATCTACACATTTTTATATAATACAAGCAACCCCCATTTCTTAAACACAGGCCAACATTGCTGTTAAACTTGTGTCAGGAGTCCTGCAGCTGGGAGCTGCTGCGTTTGCTGTGTTGCTATGGGAGCATTTCCCACTCCGTTGCAAAAGTTATACACCCAAACATGAAACAGAACCCGACGCGCTCAGTCTTTGAATAAGTCCTGATACGCGAGTGTGGAGATGAGATTGCAGACTACCTGCTCGTCTGCAAACACGTACAGCTGTGATTTTAAGCTAAGTGAAAATGCAGAATTGACTGCAGCACTTAATCTTCTCAAGGGCACTGTATGCAGTTACAGGGCAAGAGAACAAAACAATGATGCCCTACTAAAATGATGGCAACGATCCTGCTGTACTCTGCCACCCCTCCCGCAGGATGCCATGGTCCTGCTGTACTTANACACCATGGTCCTGCTGTACTCTGCCATTCACCTGCAGGATGCCATGGTCCTGCTGTACTTAGCCACCCCTCCCGCAGGATGCCATGGTCCTGCTGTACTCTGCCATCCCTCCTGCAGGATGCCATGGTCCTGCTGTACTCTGCCACCCCTCCTACACGATGCTCTTTCTGGTGCTCTGGGATTGCCAGAGCTGTACGTGGCGGTAGCAGCTTGCACACCCCCTATACTTTGACTCCATTGATACTCGTATGACTTGAAAAGACTTAAGATTTGTTTTCAGCATGACTGTTCTGATAAGGAATTAAGGAAGCGTGGACAACCTGCCTTTGCAAGGGACGCAGCATTCGTGGCAGGGTTTAACGTTACTCCCAATCTGCTGCAGCATGAGCCTTGGCAGGTTACCAGCGACGCAACTGGAGCTTTTAAAACACTCATACTTCTTCCTTATAAATAAAGCAAGCGGTCTGTATATCTTCAGCTCAAAGCTGATGTTGTTTTACAGGTGTCTAAAGCAAGTGCTGAGATGTTTAAAGGCAGAGCATTTTATGCCTCTGTTCAAATGTTTTCACAGACTGCAGGAAAAGTGTGGAAAAACATAGGAAATCAATAATGCACGAGACCTCGCTTGTCATTTCCCTGAACTATAGCTTCTGCACTCCCGGCCTGCTTGCTATGGGCACGTGTTTCTCGGCTTCAATACAGGAGTGAAATTGTCAGCCTACTGATTAAAAATGGGCCTCTTCTTTAATAGAGTTAATAAGTGGATCGGGGTGACAATCCAGCATGTTAGATAAGCAGGTGATGGATGTGGCACCATGCTCCAGGTATTTCACGTGTCTAGTATCTATGACAGTGGGAAAACCACAGGACTTGCTTTGTGAAACAGAGGAGGCAGTTGTCAGCAGGTAGAATATAACCTTCCACACTGGTATTGGGCCAGGACTGTGGATGCTCCACAGTGCAACTCTTCCAAGTGCTGTCTTCTCCTCTACCGTGACAGCAACCAGCCAGGAGGTTGATTTCATGCCTTATCTGAGAGCTGTCAGCAAGGTTATACGAGCTCTCGTTCAAAACACTACAGCCTTCCTGAAAGCTTCAGTTGGTCCTGATGCCCTTGTGTAAGGAATGAGATTTAATTACGAAGATTGCTACTGCTGCTGCTGCTAATAACGATCGTAACAATAGCTGTATATTGCTAAATATTCAGTCTTGACACCAGTGCTTTTGCCAAAACAAAGTCAGGGTTGATTTTCCATCGTGTGTGTACCATGGTGGCTTTCAAAACAGCACCCCTTTGTTATTGCCAAGGAATACAGATAGGCAGCAGCATCATTTCACTATTTGGCTTTAAGGACTGTAATGTCCACACTGTCAACTGAGTGGGGATACTGAAATGAGGGGGCTCTATTTCATGTTTTCCTTTACTTCCCTAGTGAGATAATCAATTGTTAAAAACCAACCTACAGGTCCAAGGCAACCTGAGAGGCGATTCCCATAGATCTCACACCTTGTCCTATTCACTCAAGTGCCCTCTTCCCCACAGCTGGGCTCCAGCTTTCCTCATTCCTCACCTCCCTTCTGACCATTCCAACTGCTCATTTACAACCAACAAGAACCTTTTGCTAATCCAAAAGGCGACTGAAGAAGTTGTAAAAATCAATAACCATGATTCTGTGCTGTCCTATGTGATTTCTTAACCAGACTACATGACTGGGTTTTTTTACTCTAAACCCATTACCTTCACTCACAACCCATGCACAGCCCCACGAGAAACGCTGAACACTCTGCCCTATCTGTTATGAGGGGGAAGTAGCTCCACCAGGGATGTGAATGGAGCAAACATCAGAGTAAGCCTCAAAGTTTTGCTGTTGCTTTACTAACTGCAGAGATCTCATGATCTCACAGAAACTCTCAGCAAAGCTTGCAAACGCAAGCAGCTCCTCACATAAGCAGACAAATTCACTAAATGTGACTAGTGGGATTTGTAAAGCTGCTCAGCTGTGTAAATGTTTGACTGATTGTGGGTTAATACACGGCATGATGATAGAGCATGGTGACAAGGGCTGAAAAAATAGGAGAGGATATTGTCGGAAAATCAAACCATGTGGGGGCTGAATTTGCATCTGTATCCACCTTGATGAACCAGCTCTTCAGCTTTTCTCATACAAACCCGTTTGTTTACTGCTGGTTTTACACACTGTGCCAAAACCAAGACTCTCAAAACTCCATTCCTCAAGCTGTCCTTAATTGCCTCACCCTCAGCAGACTGCTAAAGGCAATCCAATGGCCTTAGTGCTACAACAGCCTTAGTGTTACCAGAGGCTACCTGAAAGAAATGAAGACCTAACAGACGGGTCCTGGTCCCAGGGTCTGTCAGACGAGTGCTACAAAGCAAAGACTTTATCCGCTATTTATTCCACGATGGAGGGTGGTCACCGTTCTAAAACAGGCTGTGCTGGTTAACTGTGAACACACTGCCCAGCATGGTGCTGACCTTGGCAAATCAGCCCCTTCCCAACGCTTGCCAGAACAGTTTCAGAGGGAATCTCTTTGAAGGAACCAGTCAGTATGGATGAGATGTTTTTGGACCTGGTTGGGGTGTCCTGCTGAGGCAGGGGGATTGGACTAGATGATCTTTCGCAGTCCCTTCCAATCCCTGATGATCTATGATTAGATTTGAGGAAGAAATTCCTCCCTGTGAGGGTGCTGGGGCTGAAACAGGTAGCTCAGGGAGCAGCTGTGGCTGCTCCATCCCTGGAAGTGTTCAAGGCCAGGCTGGATGAGCAACCTGGTCTAGGGAGAAGTGATGCAGCCCATGGCGGGGGGTTGGAACCAGGTGATCTTTAAGGTGGTCTTTATTTGCCAGAAAGGGCAAGTCTTCAGGCTCCCACAGTAAAGGTCATCAGAGTTTGGCTGAGCAGAGCAATCAGCCAGATGAGTGTTTGGGTCTTCAAGAGATGCTAATGATAGGATGTGCACACAAGTCCTTTCACTCTACACAGTATTACTTTGCAAGCTGCTGATGGCTTTGAACCCCCTACGAGTGGTCTAACTGACACTGTTAAAGAGCTGCTCTTCCTTTCTACATGGTCACACTTGGTGCCAGCTGAGGATAGATCAGGATTGTATTTCCTTTGCAGCCAAGGACGGATTTCAATACAGATTTCAGACCCCATCTCAGAAGAGTGTCCTAGTAACATCTATAGGTTGCTTCAGATATGGAAAGGTATGGAAAATGTTTCTTTCCCACTAACTATTCATTTCCCACACTACAATTAAAGGTTGCTTGTGTTAGAACAAGGCAGAGTGCCTGCAGCACGCAGGGATTTCACCTTCAGAGGGAAAATACAACACCCATAAACTGCAACCCAAACCAAATCCATCTTTCAAATGGTCCTAAAAACTGGGACAATAATTCAGGGTCCCCCCCTTTCTGAGTGCCCTAAGCAGGGAGCTGAAGTGTCATGGTCACAGGGAAGGGTATTCCCGCTGCATTTGAGTGCCTGCGTTGGGGACCGTGAGCACGTTTTTATCATGCCTATTCAGCACACAATCTGTTATTAATTTTAATTCTTCTCAGTATGAAGGCCCATGACACTATTAGCTGACCATTAGAAGGCATCTACAGCTCATTATGAGTGATTAATCACCTACGGGCCCATAAAGAATGTTTATTAGGGGAACAGTGGTTTAATAGCTGTTCTGTATTTTCTGTGCTAGTCGAGAAAACATTAAAGGCAGTTAGAGTGAACTCTCCCAAATGTCAAAGGGCCTTCTTTGTTTCTGGAAATGAACTGGCCTTGAGTGGCAAGTTTACTGTCTGAAAACACTTTGATGATGCATTATGCCGTAAGCAAAGCCACCGGAGCTTTGGAGTAGTCTGAGACTACTCCAGTTCTCAGAGGAGTCTGGCCATGCCAGGATCAGACTGTCATGGTCATCATGCACAGGCTTGTGCCCACACTTGAGCACTTCTCTTACATATCTTCCTAGGAGAAGCCACTTTGATGCTGACAGTCTCGAGGAGCGATGAGAGTGACCTTTCACTATTTTTTTAAGTGTATTTTATTTAGAACCATTCGTTTTTCCTTCGTATCTTCACATCGTAACTTCTGCAAACGTCTGCCTTTGGTTGTGTCGCAGATGAGAGGAAGAAATAACCACTAAGGTCAGGGAAGGAAATACCCATCACAGCTCTTCTGTAGAGAAATAGCTGTGTGGAAGTACTCCGAGGTCACCACCGGACAGCACAGGGACTTTTGGAAACACTAATTTGAAGAATCAGCAATCTTTCACTGCAGTTATGAAAACAGTTAACCTAAAAAAACCCCCATGAGAGGTAAAGCGCTGTCAGGGAACTCAGCAGCCACGTCTGCACTTGAGTCCCTTTGAAATCACAGTTCCTAAGCAGCGGTGTTGTGTTTAAAGGGAGGTCTTGCCTGTGGCTGCTCAGTCTTTCCCGTGGCGTGCGAATATTTGCACCTGGAGGAATCTCTAGGTTGACCCTGAGGTCTGACTCCTCCTCAGCCATCTGGTTTATAATTTACCATTAGCAGTTTCACTACGTAACCGCACGGTGCTCTCACCTCTTCACACTGCTGTACCTGAGGCTGTTTCGATTGCTCCAGTCTTCGGTCTCACTCATTTCATTTGTTCTGTATTCCTCTGAGTTCAAACGACAAAGGACAGCCTCCTGCTGTTAGCACAAGATCCCCATCCTGTCTCAGCTTCTCTACAAGGTTTGTGGACTGGAACATTAATTACAGCCGATCCTGAAGAACTCCCTGTAGACGGTTCCCTGGCACAGCAGCCTCCTTTCTGCAGTCTGGCTGCTGCCCTGCTCATTTCACCTAGGAATCCTAGCCCACTGCTTCTCTCACTGCTATTTTTGTGTGACACCGGGCACTCGAAGCAGGCGCCTGCCACGCACAGCACAGACTCAACCGAATACGGCTGCGGTCAGCACACACTGAAAGGCATCCTCCCTCTTGGAGCAGAGCTGGTGATAACAAGCTGTAGGGTAATGGCAGACTTCACATCACTCCAGCAGTCCTGGTGATAAATCTGTTGGCCTCTGTGTTGCAGACTGTCCTAACCATCATGTGCAAGAAGAACTCTTAGCAGCCAAACGCACACTGACCTGCACTTCGCTCCAACGGCTTTTACAAAGCACTCATTGCAAGGAGTCCTTCAGAACAAAGAAACAGCACTCCTTAGGAACTATCCCGAAGCTCCTGATCATTTATGAGCTGCTGGTTAGTGATTATCTGCATTCCACCAGGAAATTTAAATAGCACTAGTATCAACTTGCGTACCAAAAGGCCCAGCTCGTGTCTTATGAGTATGAGCAGACCAAAACCCCTCTCCACTTCGGGATGGTTTTAAAATCACTGAGTGGGCAGGAGTACCAGTGCAGTGCAAACACATTGGTATCACTGCTCTTCCACTTTAAATATAGACAGTTGTAGACTGATCTGATGAAGGGAGTAATCTGAGACTTGTGACTTCTCCGGATGGCTATGTACACAACAAATTGTGTGGAGGTTTGCCTGGACTGTGGTCTACAGCTCAGGCTGGTAATGTTGTTTAATTCATATCTAACAGGCCCAGCTCGTGGTCATTAGGGATTGGAAGGGACCTCGAAAGATCATCCACTCCAATCCCCCTGCCACAGCAGGATCCCCCAGACCCAGTGGCACAGGAACACAGTCAGGCGGGGCTGGGACGTCTCCAGAGAAGGAGACTCCACAACCCCCCTGGGCAGCCTGGTCCAGTGCTCCGGGACCCTCCCTGGGAAGAAGGTTCTGCTGAGATTGAGAGGGAACCTCCTCTGTTCCAGCTGGCACCCAGTGCCCCTTGTCCTATCCCCAGATGCCCTTGAGCAGAGCCTGGCTCCATCCTCCTGACACCCACCCCCAAGGCAAGACCATACAACTATTGGATATTGCAGAGCTGGGTACCAACATTCCACATTTGATCTAATTGCTGCTTTTTAAGTGAGGTAGGCTTTTAGAAATTTATGACTGGCTATGAAAAAAATCCTTAGAAATGATAACGTTAAAATGAAATCTATAAAAGAGATTTTCCCAGGCTTCGTTGTGATGCTCTTGAGTTTCATCTCATTTTATCTTAATAAATCAACCACGGGACGCGCATGAGGACTGTGCTGAGCCTGCAGACACAGTACCTAAGATTCACCGGGAACGCACAGCATGAGAAAGGGAAATTGGGACTACAGATAAAGCTAAGGAGCAGTGATTCAGCCAGGGGCAGCAGAGCAGCTCCCCTGCTGCAGATGTTGCCCTTTGGGGATGGTTTCGACGTGTTTGCCAGACCAGGGGAATCGGGGGAAGTCCAGACTCCACTCCAGCTGCAATGGAATATGATTTTCAGTTCTACCTTTCCAGCTCCAAAGCAAAGGGAGAAATAGGATGGGTTAGTGAGAAAGCACTGCAGAACTGGCACGGCCTTGTTGCTCAGTGAGAAAGCCTAACACGGGCATGAGTACAGAGCATTCTAGGGTAGCCAAGGGATTCAAGGCGACTACCCCTGGCCTCCTGACAGATGTTAGACCCCCTCCCTTTCAACCAGTGACTACTAGAGAATTTTTATGAAGTGTGACATCTTCCTGAGGGAGAGAGGAATTGTTTATACACAACAAAGATGTTTTAGTCAAGCAAAAGCCTTCTGTATTTTGCTTTTGATTAGAATAACTCCAAAGCTTTGGTGTGCTTCAGCTAGGGGGTTTTTCCTCACACAGCTGTGCTTGTGCTAGATGACCTTCTGAGGTCCCTTCCGATCCCTGATGGCTCTGTGATTCTATACCTCATACTGACTAGAGCAGAAGTCTGGCCTATAGACACCTAAGTAGGAATCATTTGCTCTGTAGCCCGAGGGTTGAAGAACTGATCTGTGACATGAGATGCCCCAGGACTGTGCCCATTTGCCAGACACCTGGAATGGAAAATCAGAGTCTGAACTGAGCAGCTCTGAAACACTGACTTCATTCTCCTGTATTGATGTGAAATGAAACTTCAGAACCGGTTGACTGGGACCTCTTGTTGTTCTTTCCCTAGACCCCAGACATCTCCTACCTCCTGTTTTTATAATCATCATTACACTGTCCCAATGTTTTTAATTTGGAATGAGTTTTTGATAAAATCAGTCATAGACAAAAGGTTTCACTGTAAAGAAGGAGACCTGTACCCTTATTCTCCTCACACGGCAATTAGTAGTCGTTTAGCGTTGGACTTTAGCTTTGCACTCACAGAAAAGATGCTGAAATTGATGCTGTGTTCTCTCTGATTTTCTCCTTGATTGGTTTTGCTCCCTACAAATGTTACCTGAGTTTCACATGTGATTAGTGAAATAAAACCAAGAGAGCAGACGGGTATTCAATTGACGGATATGCCTTGTAGCCAAGGAGATTCCTTACTTCAGGAATACGCTGAGGCCTTTCTGATCTGCGTCACTGCGATCTCAAAGTGCACAGCCTGATCTAAAGAATAGTTTCTAGAAATTTCCAAAGAGAAATGGTAGAAGTCAACTCACAAAGTAAAACAACAAAGCTTCCCCAGCCTTCTGGTATCCCTCAGACTGGCACATTTGTGACTCCTATGGGTTCTTCTTCACCTCTGCAATTCTACCTGGGGACAGGGGGACAGATGATACCCTTCTGCACTCTCACACCAGTTGTCTTTGGGTTTCTCTGGTCGCTGCAAGTCCTCTGAGTCACTTGAAATAGGACCGTGACCTACGAGCAATCCACCACATGAGACTACCTCCAGTCCTCCATCCATTCAGAGGGTGTGCAGTAGCAGGGAATCAGGGTGTACATCCTCGTAAGAAGAATGTGTTTCAGATTTGCGAGGTTTTTGCTAGGTGCTGCTGTCTTTAGGGTCTATAATTATTCTGGAATAATCTGCTATTGCTCTTCTTTTCTTACAGCTTGGATTTTTTGCATTCTTGGTTTTTAACATCTTTGCTGTAGAAACCTACTGCTTGAAACGAGGTAGAGAGAAGTCGATGGAACTGAAAGTCCCAGTGGCTGTAGTGATAATTCAAAACTCCAATTAGAGGACAGCAAAACACAGGAAATTAGAGTCCTCTCTACAGGTCCCTCAGAGTACCTTAAGCACTTGTTTCCTAATCTGGGCAGTTCATTTATTTTATTCATTCCTCAGTTTTAAATGGGGGGCTGGTTTACAAATTGCCAAGGTCAGAATTAATATAACAAGAAGAAATGAGTTTTCCTGCCTCTATCAGCAGCGAGTTCCTCCCGTACTCTGCAGAGAGTATGACATTACACACCGAAAGAAAATAATCCCATTCAAACAGACATTTTCTGCTTTACTGCTTGACTCTCTGTGAATAACTAACCTTTCACATCGCTGAAAATGCTGTGGTGAATTATGTCTCTAAATAGAGTTTATACATGCTACGTGTCACGCCACGAAAGCTAAAGCAAATAAGGGAGAAAAAGACTGCAACCTGTCTTGTAAAGGTCTACCTGTAGGGGGAAAATAAATTCCTACCTTTGTTATTTCAGGTCAGGATCACGGCTGCATTACCTGTGGAGAGTGTTATGCATTAAATAGTCAAGTCTGGAGATTGTATTTCTGTTAATTTAATGTACTGTTGAATCTGTTCTGAAGTGTTCATCTTGCCTTCTATATCTGCAGCATATTATCCTACTGCTTGAAAGGTCTTTCAGTATCTGCAGAGTTGAGTCCCCCATGTTTAGACAGAGAGCTGTGGCAGCACAGAGGCTTTGGTGTCGCAGAGTAAGAGCCTAACGCACAATTCACTGGTGGAACGCTGCCACAAGATAATACTCACATCAAATGCCTAGCCTGATTAAAGAGAAACTATCCCTCCTCAGTTCAAAACACAACTCAACGCCTGCTCTGCTATGCTGTCCTTACGTGCAGCCTGGCTCTACCAAAGACTCTTGAGCCCCACATCATCATTTCTTCAGTTGAGGCAAAACCTTAAAGAGAACCAAGGGAGATGCATAGCCAGAGCACAGTTATCTCAGCGCTGACAAATGAAACCAGATGAGTTACAGCACACGAGGGCCAGCAGACGTGGACTGAACACGAGAGGGAATTGGGAATTTAATCCAATCAGGTATTTTGAGCATCCTGATCCTGGTCTCTCTCTGTCTAAGGACTTTGAAAAATGAAAACTTTGATCATTTTTAATCTAAGTTGCATTTGAAGGAGGATGAGACGGCCACACCTAGAAGAGGACTCATGATGCGAACATGACAGAACATACGTGTCCATGCTCAAAGCAGCTATCAGGCCTCGGTTGCTGCTTCTCAACTCCTGCAACTATAACTTGTTTCAACATGAAAACCATACTAGATGCCTACATCTCTGACTTACTAACCCTCCCCATCATCCCCATGCAGCAAATAGTTGACCCCTGAAACACTGTTTAAATAAATCCTGTAGAAAAGGAGGAATGAAATTACTCAAAGACAAAATGAAAATGACAGTAATATGGACTTAGGGATAATTACTATTCCCACGGCCAGTGTCCATAGATAGGATGAGGTGAGGATGAAGTCTCTGCCAGTATTGGGCCAGTATCTAGGCTCTTTCTCATTAAATATGAGGTTCCTTCCAACTGGAGCTATGCTACACTATTCTATTCTATTCTATTCTATTCTATTCTATTCTATTCTATTCTATTCTATTCTATCCTGCTCTATTCTATTCTATTCTATTCTATTCTATTCTATTCTATTCTATTCTATTCTATTCTATCCTGTTCTGTTCTGTTCTGTTCTGTTCTTCAGTGATTTTAGTTCATGATGTTAAAAGTTAGGGAATAAAATGCATAGCCAGCATCTTTTCCAGGATACAATTTCTAATTCGAGGGTTGCCTACCTACAGTTCTGGGTACAGACTAGGGGAGAAATTAGATGTGAGGCAAATTCTTGATCTTTGTGTCTGCCCCAGCTGGAAGCCCTGCAGACAGCATGCAGTGTTTCTCTGGGGTGGTTTTCTTGTTTCTTAGAGGCGTCCAACCAAGGGGAGAGCAGAGACTTGCAGCTACGCATCATCAACATCCAGCATCCTACGCTGGGGAAGACGCTGTGTTCCTCTCGCTTCTATCTCTGTATTCAGCCCTTTCTTTAACTCTTCCCAGACACTGAGACACGTTCACAGATGCACGTTTGCTGAGTGCATTATGGTTTCGTGCCATGCATCTTGCCTCAGTCATTTACTGACGTGGTAAGTCATGGCTGGAACGCAAGTGTGCTGCTCGTGGACCTGACACAGTGCTCTCAGCCCAGTGCTGCTCTCACAGGCAGGTCTTTTCTCACCACAAATGTGCAGCGGGGGGTGCCTGTACCAGACAAACCTCACAGAGGCACAGAGCTAAAGAGCTGTCTGTACCCACAATTCATACAGAGACCCAACCTGAGGGATTTAGAAAACACTGACCAAGATGATTCATTTCATGTTCTTCCCTTTCTTTTACGGCCATGTCATTCCCTTCCAGCATGAGCCATAGCTATTACTTATTCCTGGACAGAAATGTCTCCTATCTTTCGCTAAGTGTCTCACTAGAATACTTCTGAAAGTTATGGTGGCAGAGCCTGGAGGCTGAGGAATTGGAAGCATAAACAACCCACAATAAAAAGTGACACATGACTGCTGGAAATAAAAGAACAGAACCCCAAGAACGCTAAACTTCTCCAGCTATTTCAGGCATTGTTCCTTTTGTACTTTATAGCATCAGTGAAATGGCAAGGAACCCATCTGCAGAAAACACTGGGATGCTGCTGGTGCAGAATGCATCTCAATTTCAAGAACCCTCAAACGGCTTCAGCTTGTGAATTCCTAATTATCACAGCCCACATTTTTCATTAATAAACCTGAGTGAGGACCCCAGTCATTCGGATGGATCTAGCATAGGGAACATAATGATTAAAAGAACTTTTACCCTGGGTCTGAATTTGAATAAAAGGCTTCAGCAAAAACACGACTGATCGTTGCTTTCCCTTCTCTGGGTTAAACTCTGCAACTAAAAATACTGATTTAGTCGGCTGGAAATGGGCCAGCAGCAAGCCCAGGGGGCAGAGAAGGCCAATGGCTTCCTGGCTTGTTTTAGAAATGAAGCAGGGAGGTGACTGTCCCCCTGTACTCAGCACTGGTGAGACTGTACCTTGAGTATTGTGTTCAGTTCCAGACCCCTCACTACAAGAAAGACACTGTGGTGCTGCAGCATGTCCAGAGAAGGGTAATGAGGCTTGAGAAGGGTCTGGAGCACAAGTACTATGAGACTGAGGAGGCTGAGGGGTGACCTCATTCATGTCTACAAATATGTGAGGGGTGGGTGTCAGGAGCATGGAGCCAGGCTCTTCTCAAGGTCAACTGGTGATAGGACAAGGGGCAACGGGTTCCAGCTGGAACTGGTTTTATATAAGTATCAGAAGGACCTTCTTCCCAGGGAGGGTCCCGGAGCACTGGACCAGGCTGCCCAGGTGGGTTGTGGAGTCTCCTTCTCTGGAGACGTTCCAGACTCGCCTGGCTGTGTTCCTGTGCCACTGGGTCTGGGGGCTCCTGCTGTGGCAGGGGGATTGGATTGGATGATCTCTTGAGGTCCCTTCCCATCCCTAAGGATTCTATGAAATGACAGATATAAAAGAAGAGGCTGATCCATTATTCTTTTTGATAAAGTAAGACTAGCATACATACAGCTCCTCAAAATGCATACAGCCAAGGACATCTGCCAAAAATTATAGCAAGGGAAAAACTGACCTTGCAAAGAGTTACTCACGACAGAATTACAGGAAAAACCAGCTATCGATAAACGGAATAAAAGAGACACACTAGGAGACAGACTTTTGAGGTAGTCAAGGGAAAAAGCTGTAAAGCAGTTCAAAAGGGTTTTATCTCCTCTTCTCTTTGTCCAAGAAATGGTATTGCATAGTTATATTGATTTACTGCGCTTTGTTTACAATTTATTTAGTGGCCATCTAGAAAAGAAGCACTTGAAATTCTGTTCCAGCAACGCATTTTTGTAAGAAAAGCTATTTTTTCCATTATCTTCAATGGTGAAACGAAGCAAATTGTGAAACAACCCTCACATTAAAATTTTCTTCCTTCTTATTAGAAATGTGAACTCTATTCTGTCACGGTTCTTTGCTCCTCGTACTGTCTGTCATCTGTAGTCTGTTCTCTTAAGCACCGGTGCTTTCGGCCAATGCAGGATACATTCTGAAGATGCATCCATGAAGGTATACAGGCAAAACACTGGATGTGTTCATGACCCCACACTAAAATACAGACACCTGAAGTGCAAAAATAAGGACATTGTAAAAACCAAATCAGTTGAGTTCTAGCATCAACGTTTTTCACCTATTCAGTTGGGAGGCATCTCCTCAAGACAGGCAAGAAAGGCACAAGTACCTCTACAGCAGCATCGCTGACAGTGTTGTGTTTGAGATAACCTGTACAGTCCATCCCTTGTTAAACAAAGAACATTTTCCACTGCGTGATGCAGTCATATTCCAGCTTGAAAAGACACCCGGTTTCTTGTTGAAACTTATAAAAATATTTATCTCAAATTTCAAGCTCCTCTCCTTAAAACATATTAGGATTTTGAATATAGAGGGATGGTGGGACATTCCTAATCACAGTATCACAGGATCACAGTACTGATGAGGCTGGAAAAGACCTTAAAGAGCATCCAGTCCAAACCAAAACCAACTGAGTAACCCTAACATCTGCCATCTAGCTCATGCCACTCAGCACTTCATCCAGCCTGACCCTGAACACCTCCAGGGACGGCAACTCCACCACCTCCATGAGCAGCCCGTTCCAAACCCAGATCACTCTGTCAGTGAAAAACCTTCTCCTAAAGTCTAAACCTCCCCGATGGAGCTGAAGACTGTGACCCCTTGTCCTGTCTGCAGTGTCCAGGGAGAAAAGACCGACCCCCGCCTGACTCCAACCCCCTTTCAGGTAGTTCTAGACAGCGCTAAGGGCACCCCTGAGCCTCCTCTTCTCCAGGCTAAACAGCCCCAGCTCCATCAGCCTCTCCTCGTAGGGCTGACCTTCCAGCCCCTTTCCCATTCCAGTTGCCCTTCTCAGGACTCGTTCCAGCCCCTCGCCATCCTTCCTGAACTGAGGGGCTCAGAACTGAACACAGTACTCCAGGTGCTGTCTAACCAGTGCCGAATACAGCAGGAGTATCAAACATTTCAAAGCCATTAAATGAAAGTGATGAATCACTAGATGGTCTGGCATTGCTCATTAATGGATCACTGAAGCCGAAAGTTGTCCTCACATTGGAGGACCTAGAATAGAAATATCCTTCATAGTTAATGAATTGAAAGGCATGTGATGTTGGATTGCTAATCTGCAAGTAACAGTTATTCTCAGCACAGTATGTTTTAATTGGGTCAGAAATGAAAACTCAATCTGCTGGCCGAAGTGACCTAGTTTTCTCATAACCACAATGGAGTCGCTCGCTTTCTCTGCCGTGCAGCTTCAATTAATTGTTTTAATGACACAGTTCATTTTGTTTCTGCCTCCACGCATATTCATGTGCTGAGAAATGAAAAGCTACAACGCTAGAGAGGACAACTAATCTCTCAAAGGTCTGAAACCACTGCTATAGGAGGAAGCTACAGCACAGAGAGGGTCATGCTCTGCTCCTTGCAAATAATGTCCAGCATTTATGAAGTCTTTTAGGTTAAAATTCCAGGCTGCTGACACGAAGCTCAGAATGTGACTTGTCTGCCTCGCAGAGGCTCGGAAGAAGTCATTGACAGTGACTGGCACTATCTGCTCGTGATGGGAGCTGGATTCCCAACACCTTCACACCGGTTTTCAAGCTTCTTGTTATTTTCAGCTCAAGCCTTGAATTGACTTTGCTTATGAAAATCCCACTGGGAAAAATCTCTGCGATGGAATTCTCCTCTAGAATATTTCTTACACGTATTTATTTATTAATTACATTTGTTTGTTTATTTAATTATTTTATTTATCTAGAATATTTATTACAGCCAGTGTTCCCTGAGCTTTTGGAACCCGTCTCTTCTTTCAGAGCAATAAGGTGTGGGACCTTATTTAACCTGACTAGTTTGACCTTATTTAACCTGACTAGTTTCTCTGTTCATTTTGTCATTTCCAAACGGCACTCTTCCCCTCCACAACAAATCTAGCATTTAGCTAGATGGGTATCATCAGGCCTTCCTTCCTCTTGCAGTGTGGGATAGTCTCTCTTGGGGACCTGAATAATACAGCCACTAAGGCTGTAAAAGGAGAGTGTGAGGGCCAGAGCCCCCTCAACTCAGTATAAATACCAATGCATCAACCACAGGATCACTCTCAGGGTTTTCCTTAGTTCTACCCCTTCAAGGACCCGTCTCCTTACAGTAGTAGTGCCTTTGAGATGATGGGCTAGTTCAAAAGCAGCCACACTAGCAACTACAGACTTGTGGAGAGATTTGTAGTGCTACCTGTTGTAGTTAAAGACACAAGTGCTCATCACAGGGGGTTGGACTAGATGGTCGCTACAGGTCTCCTGCATCCCAAAGCATTCTGTGAGTCTATGACTGGGATTCCATTTTTGAGCTGAGCCAACACCAGTCACTTGTTCTGGCTGATCATCACCATGGGGGAAAGTCTTTCGTCTTTAGCCTATCTGCTTATGCACCTGTATTCGCAGAAACATTTACAGCAGAGATTATTTCTTCTAGAACACATGCTCATCGGGAATGAATGTACAGACTTCCTGAGCTATTCAAGAACTCGGGGAACTCTCCTGCCTCTTTCCAGGTACTTCTTTCTGCAGGAATCCCCTAACCTTATTCTTTGCACGTCATGCATCTTGCTTGATAATTGTAGTGAAACTGCAAAATTAAATGAGATCAACACTGCAACAGAAAGAATGTGGAACCTACTACTGGTCACCGATTCAGTACTGCCATGAGAGGTTAAAATAATTCAGTGCAGTAACGTCAGAGATGGGAATGCGTTCTGATCTGGCTCCTGTTGGAAGGGATTCAATGGGAGCTCATGTTACTTTAGTATATGCGACAGAGTTTAGACATATGCATATATTCTTATACGTATTTCTCCTTCATTTGAGCTCCACTTTTAACCAAATAATTCCAGTATCACATTAATTCTCAGCGTTGTGCACAGTTGTGCCAATGCGGGAGGGAAAAGAGGCTACTTCGGTATGCGTACTGAAACGAGGAGTGACACGAGTTGAGTCAACAAGACAGAATGCATCTATTTAAAGACGCTTGTAGGAAGAAGCCTTGTCACTTTTGTCTTCTTTCAGTGTCACAGACACAACAACTCTACTATTGAACGAGCTATTACGAGGGTCACTTACAGGTGAACTAACACAACCGTCGCACCGCCACTGAGCGTGACTCCGATGTGTTTTGGTTCTGCTAAAAATACAGAATTCCTTGTGTTGCACAGTTTTCTACAGTAGGTAGCATGCTGGGACGATAGGTTTAACACCATGTGGAGTGTACTTTTCACAGAATCACAGAATTATTGAAGCTGAAAAGGACCTCTGAGATGATCCAGCCCAGCCTATGACCTGACATCACCACAGTAAGCTAGACCGTGGCACTAAGAGCCACATCCAGCGTGTCCTTAAACATCCAGGGATGGTGACTCCACCACTGCCCTGAGCAGTCCATTCTATTGCCTAACCACCCTTTCTAGGAGGAAGTGCTTCCTAGACTCCCACCTAACCCTCCCCTGGTGCAGCTTCAGGCTCTGCCCTCTTGTCCTGTTACTGGTTGCCTGGGAGAAGTGCCCATCCCTCACATGTCTATAACTTCTCTTCAGGTAGTTACAATGAGTGAAAAGGTCCCTCTAAGTCTCGTCTTCCCCAGACTAAACAACCCCACTTCCCTCAGCCTCTCTTCATCAGACTTTCCCTCTAGTCCCTTCACCAGCCCCGTTGCTCTCCTCTGGACCTGCTCTAGTACATTTCACTCAAATCCTTGCCATGGGTGATAGCGGGCAGCACTACCACCCCTGCTAAGACCGTAACAGTTTAAGCTACCGAGAGACCCACTGTTTGCAAAATATCTTTTCCACCAAAGTGCAATGGCAACCTTGCTGAGCTATTCCAATGCCTGCAAGTTGATCCCTTCTAGAACAAAGGTGTGGGACTAATTCAGCTAGAAGTGCTTTGACGAGGAAAACCTTGGCAGCCTCTTCCGCAGGAGATTTTCTGTGCAGAAATGCAACTGACGGGGGAATACTTCCCAGGCTGTCACACACCTCGTGCTTTCAGCTACACAGCTCTTCATTGTGCTCTGAACAGACACGGAGCAGCAAATGCAGCTAAACAATCAACAAGAATCATCCCAGGTCACTGGGGAACACCTGGCTCTAACAACACGACTGAAAAACCCCACATCCAGAGAAGAAGAGAGTTCTGAACATGTCAGTGCAAAGTGATTTGGGTGCTTTGGTGATTGTCACGGCTTTGCTGACGTCGGTGAAACGCTCATCATCTGTGCAGCCTTACATTTCCATACAGAGTCGCCTACAATTCTGTTCTGCAATAGTTTGGTACTGTAGTAAAACAGATACAGAACCTTTCATCACTAAAGTTGCCTGCTAATGCCTTACGGGGTAAAGCAAACTACTTCTTTGAAAATACTGTGTCAAAATCAAGGAGCAATGCTGGGCTTGATCAGTGACATTTATCAGAACTCGCTGTCTCAGCAGGACCTTCTTCCCAGGGAGGGTCCCGGAGCACTGGACCAGGCTGCCCAGGGGGGTTGTGGAGTCTCCTTCTCTGGAGACGTTCCAGCCCCTCCTGGCTGTGTTCCTGTGCCACTGGGTCTGGGGGATCCTGCTGTGGCAGGGGGACTGGATTGGGTGATCTTTCCAGGTCCCTTCCCATCCCTAAGGATTCTATGAAGTAACCTGGTAGTCAGAGTAGCGTTGTTTTTACTAACAGATCCTAAGACAGGACCAATAAGGCAGCTCGCTGTGAAAAGCTGTTCACTGAAAACCACCTGGATGTCTTTAACCCTCCCCACCACGAAGCAGACATGCGGTTCCAGTCTTGAGGAAGACTGTGACCATGGCAGAGGAGAAAGCCTGTAAAGATCCAGAGTTGAGCTGACATGAAGAATGGAAGAAACCCCACAGGGGTGCTGAAGTGCCAGTCTGGATCCAACCGAGCACACGCCTGGGGTCATCATTAAGGTTGCCTGATTAACCCTGATTCAGGTGCGTGAGACAAAGAGGGTGCAGAAGAGGGCCAGGAAAATGATCAGAGGGATGAAAACTCTGCTGTGAGGACAGGCTGAGAGAGATGGGGTTGGACAAGGGGAGGCTCCGGGAGACCTGATTGTGGCCTTTTAGTAATTAGTGGGTGCTGATAAGAAAGAGGAGGAAAAAGGGGTGACAGTAGAAAACAGGGGAAATTCAGACTAGAGATATGATTTCATGATCATTTGTGAGCTCTTCTCTCGTGGTCTAAGTGGGTTTTGGCACAGTGCAGCAGCAGTGTCACCGCGGGACTTTACAAAGTATTAACCACTGCTGAAAGGAGCCGATTCCTTCGGGTACTCAGCAAGCGTAGTCATGCTGAAGCTGCTTCGAGTACTCCAACCAGTGACAATTCTGGTAGCACGGTTAGCCTGCAGCTGATCCCATCCCTCAGGGCACCAAGGCATACTTCAATTTCCCCACTCTTTTCTAAATAAGGAAAAGCTGACGTTTGTGAATGATGTCATTAGTTTCTAGATTTCAAACAAAATATGGATATCCTGAGGGGTTTAAATACTTCTGCACCAAGCTCCCCCTGAGTCTTCCCCTTCCCCTGCCTTCCTATGTCATTCCTCAAACTCTCTTTTCCTCAGTTGACTCCTGTCGGCCTCTGCTTGCCCACACCTCTACTTCTCTCTCTTACCCCACTCAAGCCCACATGCTTCCCCTCGGAATAACTCTCACCATCCGCCCCTGCTAACATTCTCATTATGTACCCTGGAACTGTCTATTTTGTCTCTACATTCCCCCTCTTACCACCTTTCTTTACACAACCCCTCTTGCTTCTGTCCATCCTGTTCCTTCTTTCCCTTCATTCCTCCTCCCCGGCAGGAGAGGAGCACAATTCGTATTCTTATGGAAGAGCTTATTTTAATCGAAAGATTAACTCAATATCTGAGGGATAGATTCAGCACAGAGTATTAGGGTCACAGTGATTTACACCGGGCAGAGTTGCCAGCAGTCTGAAAAGAGAGGCTTATGACTGAAAGCTTCTGGCATCCTCGCTGACTGGCATCAGAAAGCTGCCACCTATTACAATATGCTGTTTATTTAACAGTTTCTGTTCAATTCAATTACTTTTCTTTAATCATGGCTGATATATTTATATCCACTTAAAATAGCCTTCCAAATGTTTCTTCTGATTCTTGCACATAAATTCAAGCATAATGAGGTAACGCTGCCGCATTTTCACGAGTATCATAAACCTCTTTATGGTTGGGCCCAAGCTAAATATATCAAGGAAGAGTAAAGGCAAGAACGAGTTGATATAATCACAGATTTACTCACAGGGAGTATCTGAAGTTTTAGGAAGTACTGAGGAAGTTCACAATGCCAGGAGGATGAAAACTACATGGGAAAGAGGGGCACGTTCCTTGGAAGCAACAATAAAACATAGGCTGCACTGTTATGATGCTGATTCAGCAGTTGGTTTTCGTAGGGAATCTTGTTCACTCTCCATGCAGGAGCAGTAAAATCAATTAAATCAGTGCAGATAAAGAGAAGTAAAAACACAATCGGACCCCCCCAGTGCAGGGGTTAATGAATAGCAAAGTCAACCAGAGATGATGTTTCAGACGGTGCTCAGGTACTTAGGTAGGAGAGCTCTCCTCATGAAAAGTTAAAGGGTTTACAATTCCTTTGAGGGGCAAATTACCTGGGCAAAGTGATTTTTTACCCAGAACTCACTGACAAAAATGGTCCTTGCCACGTGCAGTAATGCTTTCACAGGATCACAGGCTGGAAAAGACCTTAAAGATCATCCAGTCCAACCTAAAACCAACCCAGTAACCCTAACATCTGCCATCTAGCTCATGCCTTTACTGGCTTTTAGAAACAAGCAGCAATTCTCTGAGACAGATGGAGAACAACCTGCAGTGAAAGCACCATCTATGTTAGAATACAAGTTTTCTTTCTGATTTAAAACACCGTGGGACTGCCCCCTCCACAAACTGCTGCCGTGCACTACTGCTCAGTCACAGAAATGAACAGTATGAAGGAAAACTAGAAGTAAAACAGTGAACTGAACAATCTTGCAGTAAACTTCACAGCACTTGCAGTTGTTTATTAGGTCCCTAACACAGAAGGGTATAACATTTTGGTCCTTACTCTCCTCACAGTGTTCATCCCAGTGTAATGGTCTTTCAGGCTGAATCCTACTGACAATAAGTTTAACAGCTCTGTTGTACAGTTTCTGTACAACATTCTGTACATCATTCCAGGAATGATTTTCATCACACGNTAACAGCTCTGTTGTACAGTTTCTTTCTTCCAGGCATGATTTTCATCACACATTTAGGAGTTCTACACTATACAAACATTTTCACCTTTACTGTTCTTCACAGAAAGATAGAAAATGGTAAGAAATGCTGAGTAGTCAAAAGGAAGACAAGGGGAGCAATTCTTTTCCAAACCATACTTCCTTACAGTGCCCAGAAAGTTATGATTCCTCAAACTGAATTATATAGTAATTTGGGGGTGAAAAAAGACTGGAAAAGTGTAGAGCAGCTTGCATTTAAAAGTGATATCCTAACGGTGCAATGCATCTACTATTTGTCTTACTCCTTCCCCTGAAGAAGATCAATGCAAGCCTTACAGAAGATTGCATCAGTCGTTTGCTCCCATCTACAACCATGCAGAAAATCGTGAGCAACTGCAGCCCGGCACCACCTGAATGAAGCAACGTATCTGCACCTCTGCCTTCCATGGGCTCTGCTCCTCACTCCAGGAGCAAGGGCGGTGTTGTTTTGGAAGTCCGAGTGCAGCCCAGTGCAGAGGCATTGTTGCAGTTAACGCACGGGGTGCACGGTTTTAGACAGTCTGCTTCGGTGAGAGATAAACTCTTGACTAAGAAAGATTAGATTTATTCGAGGGGCAAAGCAGCTCTGCATCTGGATGTGGCTAATTAGAGGTAATCTATAAGAGAGGAGGTTCTGTAAGTAGACCACAAAAATTAGCCTCCATTTTTAATACAGCATTGCGGGGACAACGACAGCATCTTGCTCGTTTGAAGTCTTTCCTGCAGTTATCCTGCCTCGAATCTCCTTTGCTTCAGAAAAAACATGTAGCCTTCAGTTTTCCTGGAGTAGTTGTTATTCATGTTAGAGACGTAATGAATACAGTTGTAGGCTGATAGCTAGCACAGTCACGCTGCTGCAAGCTTTCTGTCAAGCACACAGGAATTATCTCTAGTGATGGGCTGACGGAGTAAGGCTAAGGTGCTGTTCCCTCCCATTTTATTCCCAACCCATTCCTGCGCTGTCCCAAAAGCAGTTTCCTGTCAAAAACAGGAATTAAAATAATAATTAATTTTATTATTATTTTTATAATTAATATTAATATTATAATTAATCTTATTATAATTAAAATAATAAACTTTCGCTTAGGTGAAACAAAGCCTGTACTGACAATTCCCAAAGCAAAGGCGAATGGGCTCACTCAGAGATGGTCTGAGCCTCTCCTACCATTTTTCTTGTGCCTTTTCAGTCGGGCTGTCATCACCTCCCTTCTAGTCCACTGACAGTCGTGGTTTCTGCCGTATGTCCCCACCCCACTCGCATTACCAAATGCAGACTCGTTAACATCTTGGAATTCTCCTGCCTTTGACAAATGAATCAGAGAATGCATTTGCTCACAACAACACACGGGGTTGGTTAGCCCTGTTTTCTGTCGCCCGTACAGCAGCTGTTTGAGAGACACTTGGAACCCGCCTGCTTGTCTGTAAAGTGATTGTAAGCTTCAGCGATGTTGGTGTGTGACAGAGGTCACACAGCTCAGCAGTCGAACATCCTTACAGAAAAAAAGAAGCTTAGTAAGCTTGGTGTCAAAATTAATGGGAAGGAAACTCTTCCTGTTGAAGAAAACCAAAGCAAATTCCGTGCAAACACAGATATTTATCTGAAGACAGCTTCAGACCTGTAAATCAGCATCGTAAATGACAACAGAATCTCTCATCTCGGCCAAAGACCCAACTCAGGCCGGGGAAATGAGACTTTTTTGTAGAAAATGGGAATTGTAAAGAGATTATTTTGTAAAGAATGAGATGTTTTGTAAAAAAAAAAGCAAGGAAACAAAACCAAGATTAAAAAAAAAACCAACTCCCAAAGCAGGGAGACAAAACTCCCATGAATTCCTTCCCATCGGGTTTGGTTCGGGTTGGTTTTCCTTCTTCAGCAGCTTTCCTGAAATGGCTGGGTAAATGCAAATATCACCGCCCGGGCTGCTTTCTCACCCACAAACTGCACTGGTGTTAGAGGTCACAGCTCTGTTTTAACGGGTAGTCTGTGGGCTGTCTGAACTGCAAGGGCAGTGAGGCAAGGTCTCTCAGAATCACCCCTTTTTATTACATAAGGTCCGTGAGGTCTCTCAAAATCATCACTTTGGCTAACAGTCTTTTTGATTAGATAAGGTCTGCGACCTTATTAGATAGCAAAACCGGATGCTCAAGGGGCATGAATGTAGTTCATTAACAAAGCATCGATGAAACCTGACAGTCCAGAGTACAGGAACGAAGGAGGGCAAGTAGACTGAGACTCACAGCTACAAGGACAGAGCACTCCTCTCTGAGGAAAATCTCGGGACATACACCAGTGCAAGCAAACAAATACATTGATTCTTAAAGTACAAGGCTTTTCTAAAGAAAGGAGAACAAAAGGCACAACGCAACATTTAGGGGACTGGATGTTATTGGTGGCTATCACTTCCTGCAGCACAAAGGTCTATTGCAGGTCTGTCCTCTGCTGTGAAAAAGTCTGTAGTCTGTGCTTTCCTTATGGAGAGGGACTTCTTATGAGAGACTGTAGGGACAAGACAAGGGGGATGGTTTCAAGGCAAGAGAGGGGAGATTTAGTTTGGATCTGAGGAAGAAATTCCTCACTATCAGGTTGGTGAGTGACACAGGCTGCCCAGAGAGGTTGTGGCTGCTCCATCCCTAGAAGTGTTCAAGGTCAGGGTGGATGGGGGTCCAGGTGACCTGGCTGAGTAATGGTGTCCCTGCCTATAGCAGGAGGATTGGAACTAGACGATCTGTGAGGACCCTTCCAACCTCAGGCATTCTTTGCCTCTATTCCTGCATATAGTAGAGAAGCTGGGCTATGAACTTGGGATTCATCCTATTTGAGAATGCAGGTGGGTGGTGGAGAGAGGGTTAATTAATTCTCCATATTCTAGATAACTTCTGGGCTCAAGTCTGGCTAGGAATGGATTGTCACTGCTCCAGACACCAGCAGCTGGCAATGTGATGGTCCCTCTATTACACCAATATACTCCACGAGGCTGAGCCCTGAGTTTGGGATCCTTTGTAAGACTGGAAGTGAATTCACAGGCATAGGGTTTGCAAAGCTAGTCTTGCTGATGGCCTGAGGCATCCACCCAGTAATGCCAGAGTGCAGCTCACATCGTCAGCAACCTCTCTAATGCCCCTAATGCAGCTTAACTGACTCAGTTGATGCCTAAACCTCCTTGCTTCCCTTCCTTAGATCAGCTGACATGTTGTTCATTTGTTTCCAGTTGCGACCTCCTAGAACACGACAGATAAACTCAACAGTAAGAACAAGTGTAATCATCATTATTATTCCACTCTTTGACATGCAAATTTTTATAGCTCTGGCTTATTAGCTCTGCACAAATGGGCTTAGAGAGTGTTCCTCCAGGAGACTGAGGCGACAGACAAAAAACACCCACCAGGACTTTCGCAGGCCAGCAAAGGACCGGGCTAGCATTCGGTTAATACAGCCAGCTCCCGGGGAAGCTGTGGATATGGACTGCATACGAAAGACTACATTTTTTCCAAGCCAATGAAAAAGCTGCCTTTTAACCGGACTAAATTAGCTCTTTCATGAGAGAGCAACAAACCAGAGCAAATTGCTCAACGGTGTCCCTCTTAAAATGTCAGAAGTACTTTGTCAAGCAGAATCATTATTTACATCACACAGACTTCCTGCATCTGCTTTGGCTCTTATCGTGGCCCAGTTAGGAAGGACTCAGAGAAAGAAAGCATCACCTAGAAAGAAATAAAGATAAATGGTGGGGTTCGCAGGACAGAACAACATCAGTCAATCGGGAACTTCTGTTTTGCAGAGCTTTGGGTTTTCACTTGGCTCAGATTACTTGCTATCTGTGGAAGATTAAACCTCTAGAGAGCTACTGAATCTGCTGTTTGCAGGTAGAAATTTTCTTCTATTTTATCTAAGAGAGTGTAATAGTCAGGAGAAATCATTATTACAAATCCCTGGAACAGGCTGGCATTTTCTGATGCTCTCGCTATTTCTAAATCTGCTTGCGTTTTGCATGAAGACCGTCACATTTCAGGGAGGATTAGGAACTGGAGGAGAGGGAGGAAATGCTTCCCGTTTCCCTCTTTATGTCAGATGCTGGATCAACGCAATTACGCTGATTTCAACAGAAATTCCACAATTACCCCCCTGAAAACATGAACCCGTGTGAAAACGAAGAGCGTTATGTCGCTAGCCCTGTTCTCTATCCACTTTGTCCACAGCACTGCAACACCTTGCTTTTCCACTGCTTCATCTGCCCATCGGGCTCTCATCCCTTTATCCTCACATACACCAAGTAACTCAGTATTTGCTGCTCTACGTGTGCGTGCTACAGAATCCTTGAGGAGAATCGCCTCTCGGGTTTTCTAATTCCCACTCTGTTCCCACTGAAGCTGGGCAGTGCAATGGTGCTGGCAGGAGGAGTCACTAATGGAGGTCTCATTAGTCCCTATTTCCTCATTTGTCCCCAGATGTAGTGCTGGCAATTAGTCCTGTGTGCAACTTCCTTGCAGCGCTCCCGTCAGGCATAATTAATCAGCCCTTTTATTGATTGCACTTTGTTTATTGGCTTTTAGACCAGAAAAAATGCAGTGACTCAACAGGGAACCTACAGGAAGGCTGGAGAGCGAATTTCCCAAGGGCATCTAGCAATAGCACAAGGGGAAACAGTTTGAAAGTGAAAGAGAGGGGGTTCAGACTGGATCTTAGGAAGAAGCTCTTCAACACAAGAGCAGAGGGATTCTGCAATCAATTGCCTGGGGAGGCTGTGGCAGCCCCCTCCCTGGAGGTGTTCAAGGGCGGGATGAATGGGGCCTTGAGCAACCAAGTCTGGTTGAGAGGCATCGCTGCTGCCCCTGATAGGGGGTTGGAGTAGATGATCTCTAACGTCCCTTCCAGAATCTGTGATTCTGTGATCCCTTCTGAATTTCAGAAGCCCTCCACAAGGTTTTCATCACCTGGTCTCACCCAGAAACTCTTTGGACTGTTACTAGTGAGATACCCAGACACAGGGCACACGATGCTGACAGGGCTAGCTCTCCCATCCCCACCTTTTGACTGCAGGGCTGCATAAGCCACACTCAGAGAAAGCTCTGCATCCTCTATTACAGACAGGCAGATGCAGTAACAGGACCTATAGTAAAAGTTACCACTTGCTGCCTTCTGCAGAAAGGAAATCACTTTCACCAAGCGTTTTTCTTCATCCCAGTTCCAGGCTTATCTAAGAAACCAGTCTTGAATATTAAAAGAGGCTCCAGAATTGAAAGTGAGGCAGTTCCGTACTCTGAAGTCCATGTTTACTCAGCTTGTCCTGTAATTTGCTGTAGCCATCTTATTCTGATATCTGGTTTGGCTTCTTCCTGACACGTTCAGCTCTGTTTTCCACGGGCATAGAATTAAAGCGGTAACTGATAACACCCAAACGGTATGGAGGTGTTCTTAGCTTGTGCAGTCACTGCCCAGCGTGTAGATGTACGGACCGTTTCGCTTTGTCTTACGGGGGAGCAGAGCAAAATTTGACAAGGGAAATGATTCACCGTGCTCCACGTGGTGCAAGATGAGGCCAAAGGAATAAGAGAAGAAGGAGCAGTTGCTGCCTGCAACTTGCTGATGGGTTCTCAAGGCATAATGAGAATGGATTAGCTGGATGAGAATGAGAGAAGAAGGGGACATAGTGACAGGACAATGAAATGAGGTCACAAAGAAGCATGAGAAAGAGATCCACACGTCCTAGCCTGGCAGTAAACACTCTGTCTTAGCACTTAGGATATTTCTGGTCTGTCAAGCACTTTGCTGGGAGATGATTTAAGAAAAGGCATTTCAGAATCACGTAACATCTCTGCCTTTAGGTAAGCACAGGCATGCCTCGGCTTCAGTCTTCACCGATGAATATAATCTCATAAATGAATGCTCATGAACGTGGTTTTAACACTGATGGGTGGAAAAATGCATGTTTGGAACATCAGCCAAACTCAAACTTCCAAAAACACACATGAGGCTCTGATGATCCATGCTCTGCCCAGAGCATCCCATGAAACATGTGTCTGCTTCACATGCCTCCTCATTTCATATCTCAATGGGTAGGAGCTGCCTCTCTCGTTGCCTAGTACTCATTTCAGGGGTGAAAGGCATTGGATTTCAGTGTGCACCCTAACCTCACATCCCTGGCTTTCAAGGAATCTGATTTTATAAGCTTCATAGTCAGAAAGGCACCGTGTCCCTGTATCACAGCAGACCAGGCTGGAAGGGACCTCAAGGATCATCGAGTTCAACGCTTTAAATTAAAGAAATCTGGTTTAATTGGACTGGCACAACGGCCCCTGGCAGGGCAAACTGGACCCCAACAGTGTCATCCTGGAACTTCATCAGGATGCTCTTGATCCCTTCATCCAGATCGTTTATGAAGGAATTAAACAGCGTTGGGCCAAATGGTGCCTGGGTGACCCTGCTTGTAACTGGTTGCCAGTTAGGGAAGAACTATTTGCTGCCACCCCCTGGGTTTGGCCTGTTCCCCACCCGTAACACAGACCACTTGTCTGAGTAGCAGCCAGTTTCTCCAGGAGTAGGCTATGGGGGACTGTGTCAAAAGCCTTGGAGAAGACGATGTCTTCTGTGGGAGGACACTGGACCTGTTTTCTTGTTGTGTGGTAGGTTAGATGGATTGTTGCGGCATCTCAAACCAAACTCCCGCTGCTGCTGCTGCTCGTATGGATTAAATACAGATGGATGAGCCACTGCGCGCAGTCCCGAGTGCTCTGCTGAGTCACTGCAGTCAAGAGGATGTGAAAAGGCCAGGTGTCATATGCTAAGTGACACTGCGGGGTCCTGTCCAACGCTCCTATGCCTAACCACGGAAGAACGGCCACCTGAGTTGCATTTTCAGCTAGCCCTGTGTTACCAGCATTTAGAGAGCTGGGTCAAGCCAGATGTAAAAGAACAAGGCATGCAAAGAGAGCCACAGCCCAAACAGGACGTGTAGCCCACCACCAGCACAGGTATAACCTACCTAAATCCCCACGGCAAGGATCCACAAACAGGAACGACATCCCTAGTTATCACAATTGTCAGGGAGCACTTCTCAAAAAGCATTTCTTTCAAGCTCCTAAATTAAAAGGTAATGTGTATGAGAAAGCTATTTCATGGTTCTATCCATGACTTATACCTCCTTTTTAAGATTTAAATAGATCACTATTGATGTATAAGGATTTGCATGCAGCAACCGACTCAGTATTATAACGAGCTACTAAAAAGCCCTTCACGGGTGAAGACAGGACCCTGTCAGAGGCGAGCTGTTGATCAGACGTACACATTTCTACAGCTAAAGCTACGGCAAGCAAATACGAAAACATTTGCATTAGCTAGAATCCAGAAAACCCAGGTTAACTCAGTCTAACTATGCACTATAATTAAACTGTCAAAGTTTTCCTCTTAAATAATTAAATACAGTATCGAACCTAGCATTAATAAATTGGGTGTATCGTGTCTTTTCCTGGGTAATTTGAATTAGGAGGCTTTGAACCATGCTTTCCATTTCTCTTCTCCAGCAAATGCTTTTGCTCCTCATCCAGTCATTAGGTGAATTAACACTATTAATGAGTGCAGACTGTAAACTACACCCATCTATGACATCTATGATCTAGATGTCAGCTGTTAGGGTTACTGGGTTGGTTTTAGGTTGGACTGGATGATCTTTAAGGTCTTTTCCAGCCTCATCAGTACTGCGAGACTGTGATCTATATGGTGTTATGCGTTCATAGCTATTGTCAGTCAAGAAGATACTCCTGACCTTGCCATACTTCTGACCTGCTGCACGCATGAGCACTGAAGGCTCAACAGAAATCAGCTATCAACTGGAAATACATCAGCAACCTCCGACAAAATACGATAATTACTCTGGCGAATAATAAACTAGAAACTATGGAACCAGGATCACAGAGCAAATGCTCCGAGGAGAACAGTTTTCCATTTCTAAGGCAGCTGTTACCGTTTTTCTGTGACATATACTGAAGAGCCCTGCTGCATTACTAGAACTGGGAGACGCAGGAGGAACTAATGAAACAGCAGAAAAAAGTTGAAAGAAGAGAGAAAGAAATGAAAAAAGCCCAATCGACAGCCCGTTTGTAAACACACAGAGCACGAACGGCGTCTTGTCTATCCAGGAGGCTATTTCATCCTGTGTTAAACAGGACAGGGTGTGAATGTTTTCACCGACACGATGGTTCTCTGGAGGGAATGATGGCAAACAGCAGAGGCAGGATGGAATCCTGGACCTCCTCCCCTTGGGAACAACCTCACGTCTAGGGTCTCCTGCTAAGTGAATGGTGCAGCCTATGGACCGGAGCATCAACACCTGAGCAGACCTGAGCTGTAGTTCCTGATAGATGGACTGCATCTTATCAGCATCCTGGGAGCATCTTCTCTCTATAATTAGCCAGGTACATGCATGCTTCTGCAGAGAGCATGACTTTGCTGCCATTGTGTAACACTCCTCACAACAGAAATAGGTCTGATGCTTCAGAGCCTGGATGGTTGGGGTGGGTTTGCTTTTACACAGCCTTGTGTGGTGGGTTAAGCTTCCATCTGGCCAACAGTGTTGTCTGTCCGTACGTGACACGGAGCAGCTGTAATTCCTGTTACAAACTGCGAGCACACTCAGGAATGGTACAGCAAGCCCAGAGCTCTGTTTCTGTCTTTGCAAAACCTGATGGATGCACTGGACTTACACCACCAGAAAACTACTAATAGAAGGGAATCGTTACTCAGTTTATTAATTACTTAATGACAGAAATATATATCTATTAAGATGCAGGATAAGTCAGCACTTCTGATGTGTGCAATCAAAGAAGTTATTAGCGTAGGAAACTCTTCCATTTTAATCCCTGCCATTCGTTGCCAGCATCAGGCTCAACCCACAAAGAGGCTTTGCGGTATCTCACAATGCCCAGGAGTTCATTAAGCTATTTCTGCAGATTGTCTTGAGAATTCAACTTAATTAATTAACCTAATTAATAATGTTATACGAAGACTTTTAGGGGGAACACGCACTGCAGTTCCTAGCCCAGATAAGCTTGCCAATCTGCAAGAAACCCTACAGAAAGCGGCGCTCAGGCAAGGAGCTGATAACTGATGCTGAAGTGACACGGAATTCGTGGGGTCTGTCGCTCTTCGGTCTGCAGTCTGGGTGAGCACAGAAGAACCACACTACCTCACTACTTGCTTGTGCTGCCTCAGCTGGGAGTTTGGTACGAGTGAGATCTTGGCACTTCATGACATTAGGGAAAGCAGCCTGCCCAGGACTGTCCTGTCAGTCAGACTTACACTGCTTCGTTTCGGAGCAGGCCACCGCTGCTGCCCCTTTTTTACAGCAACAACTAACCTTAGCTTGGTGTCAGGCTACAGAATAAAACCTCGTGACTTCTTTTACCATAATCAGCCCCTTGTTACAGAACAGGTGCCCATGCCAAGCAGCTTTTGCTTCCAGAGATCTAAACTTTATCTTGTCAGTGCTTTTAGCAGCTCTGGATGCTCTTCAAGCACCCACGAAACCGTTCACATGGACAGACACGTATGATTACACTCATTTAGCTACAACATGCGACCACATGAGCAAGGAAGGTAGAGCTCAAGCAGAGCTGCAGAGATCAATCGTACGTTTCTCATGTATTCGGACGTGAGATATAATTGGTAATTTCTTGAGACAGCTACCTGTACATAAATCAAAAACTCATTATCTCTTTATTGTCTTCAAACAGTTAAATAAAATGAAGACATGAAAATGGAACACGCGATTGTTCCCTGAGTGACGGCCTCGGGGAGAGGCACATGTATGTGCTCGCTACCCTTCCATCGCCCCGGCATTACTACTCGCGTTTCAATATAAGTGTTGTCATAAATTGCATTATATTTCCTGTACAAGATTAATTTATGAAACCATATTGTGGTTGGTGGTGGCAGCTGAACCCCTCAATGGAATTAATTAAGGGATAATCTCCATTGCTTCCGAGCATACACACCAATAAATGGCTGCTGCGATTCATAGCTGAAGCAAAGCTGAAGTGTTTAAGGAATTTCCAATTCCATTTATTACACACACCCCACAAAGCCAACGAGATTACAGCTGCAGAAAAGGGAAACATCAAAGCCATTTCACAGCCCACAGCCCACCCCCCTCCCCAAAATCCCAACAAACCCAACCAAACAAAAGCAGCGCACGCGAGGGGACCAGAATTCCCTGCCCCTGTGGACGCTCTTTGTGTGCGAATTGTGTGGCATACAGATGAACTTGGCCGCGATGAGAAAGAGACGGCGCTGACGCTAGAAACCTGTGCTGGCTCTTTTGATTGCTCATCTGAGACTATGAGTACCGAGGGGGAACGACTGAAAAGGAAAGACACGGGGTATTGTTGATGAAAATTCAAGTCGAGTTTTAAAGAGTTGGTTTGCAAAAGCTTCGACTTTCATATTCAGGGGAGCATTTCCCAAACGCAAAGTGGGAAATGATAAGGCTTGCAAGGCGCTCGGAGAATGTTTTCTTTACATCAACAACTGTATTATCTCCTTTGCGTGAAATTACTTCACCCAATCTCTTTAGCTGACAAAAATGAGTCGTGATAGTCTGGCCTCCTCTGGGCTGGGGGGGGAGCAGACAGGGGACAGGTGGGTGCCACAGCAGATAGGGTGTTTGGCTGTGAAAGTTTGCCAAGGTGACCACTTTTCCGTGCTGTTTTCGAGGGAGTTGCACAAACATTCCTGGACAGGAACCACTCTGTTCCGCTTTTTATTGAGTGAATTGGAGGTTGGACTGGATGCTCTTTAAGGTCTTTTCCAGCCTCAGCATTACTGTGATCCTGTGAAGGCTGTTTTTAAGTACCAAGCCATTCTACTTGGTCTTGTTGTCTTTGCATCAAACATATGCTCAGCTTTTACTTCGTCCTGAATATTAGTCTAATAAGCTCTCTCTCTGAGCTCTTTATTTAAGTCTCCATTTTATTCTCACAAAAGTCACTGGAAAATTCTGAAATTTCCATTCTAAAAAGGGGTTTTATTTTTCTGGATAAAGGAAGTTAATGAAGCCTAAAGTTAATGAGGTATAGAGTGTGGCTTTGACTCACCCTACCCACTGTGCATCTTTAAAGCTGATGATGGCTCAGCTTTCTAAGTGAAATGTATTAATTGTCATACGAGGAGCAAGACTTGTTTCAGGATAATAAATGTATTTAGCAGAAATGAAGGGAAACAAGTGAAGTATATGCATCACTGCCTGGTCTGCAAGCAGCTGCTCTAGTTTCAGGTCTGCCTCGGAAACCTGCATCAAGAGCAGCTCGCTCTCTCAATCCAGCTGTGTGAGAGGGAAAGGAATCTCCCAGGATGTGTGGCCACTTTATCATTCCTTCTGAGCTTAACCCTTTGGAGAGCAACAGAAAACATCAAGACCAGAATGGAAGATGCAGAAAATGAAGAATCTTACTGCTGCTACCTCGTCACGTTCGGAAGGCAATAGAGTTACACTGATCAGCTCAGAGTTATAACCAGTGATGTCAGGTCCAAAGAAGCTGAAAGCAGAAATCCCTGCATTCTCTTGAACAGTGCTTTCCTAACATTACATTCAGGAGTAAATTCACTTCAGCCTATTTTTCCTTTAACCCTCAATCGCATAGGTGGAATTTTCCTGCATGAGCGCAAACTATTCCTAGGCCTTGAACAGAACCGAGTTTGTTGGGTTTTCTTTAGGTGTCCTTAAACCCACACTGCTCCAAACAGTGGCTTTTATAGAAACGCCCATCACAGCGCGACTCATTTCACAGGAGCACAGAGCAAAGCCACAAACCACGCAGAAGAAAAGCACCAAGCTGCTCAAAATGTCACAGAAAGGCTGCGGGCTGGGCTGGCTGCTCTGTTAGGCAGGATCCACGTTCATCTGGACAGTGAAAAGAAAATCTCACCTTTCCTCTTGGACAAACAGCAGCTGGAGATCATTTTTCTCTGGAAACTCTTTATAAGTAAATGAATACTTGGACATGCTACCTTGTCAATGTGGAGGCTTACTTGGAACGCTCAGGGCTGAACCTGGTGAGGCACCGAGCTTCCACCTCTTTCAGTAGAGGTGAGGTCTGCTTCCTGCTTTGCTGAGTGAGGCTTTTCTTTGCACAAGGATTGCAGCGCATCCTCTAGGCTACCTAAGTTTGATGCTGATAAGAAAGGTCTGTTTCAGCCCCAGTGACAGCAGTTTGTAAAGCATTTCAGGACAGGTCAGCTGAAGCACATCAGGTGTTAAACACTGCTATACTTCCTCTCTAAACGTGTAATGTTTGTTATCTTCTATATTTAATTATCATTTGAGTCCAAACTATAGGACGTTCCTTCCACTGATGCAAACAGTGGGCACCTACGTGATCTGAAGATTATTATAGTATCATATTAGTATGGCTCTGCCTGTAACTGGGGATGGGGTTCTGCTCTTTGAATTAAATCTGAGTTTGTTTTCCCAACTGAAGTCTGTTTGCCCTGGAACTGGAACTGGTAAGTGAGCCCTGCCTGTCTTCTGTCTCTGTGCTCAAGCCTCTTCCCAATTACGGAGAGGCTGGCCAGCCTGAACCAACCCAGCGAGGCCATGTAATCAGATAAAACAAAAAAGTAGAGCAAAAGCACTTAAAAGAGTTTCATGAATTATTTATGTTTGATGCTTCTACGTCCTCATAATTACATAAATATGTAGGGCAAATGTCTTGATTCTGATAAGCATTGCAAACTCCTGTCGTTCTAAGTGATCATATCCCGTGCAAACTTCCCTTTAGTGGCCAAGAAGAAAATAATACAAAAAAAACAAGGCTTGCAGGTTTACAGACCTTCAACCAAGAGTTTCCAAGGGGATGCAGTTCACAGCAGTGATTTCATCTTACAGCTAAGGAAATCAAAGGCATACAAGATCAAAACCCAAACATTTAAACATGTTTTTGGAATTGGAACCTTGATAGCCTTTCGGGATCTGCATTTACATGACTTTTCCAAGAATGCAGGCTGCACACAACTGGAAAGTGAGATACACGTGCCACGACTTCCTTTTTCATTATGTCAAGGCCACTGAAGGGGAGTTAGATCTATGGAACACACAGAAGGTCCACAGAGCAAGCACAGATCAATGATTTCATGCAATTCATAGGAGAGCGACTACCCCATCGGATACAGTCCCATAGTACTCAAGGGACCCTCTAAATAAGGTTGGTGCCTCATGGGAGCAAGTATAGACAATAGAGAGAGCAGATGAAATGTCCAGACTTGCAAACCACTGCATTTGAAGAGACCTCTAAACAATTGCCATCACTGGCCATGACCGCTTGTGTGTGCATGTGAGTGTGTGTGTGCAGACACGCTCAGCTCGAGAGGACTACTTGCACAGGGGAAGGCAGTCAGGTCATGAAGTGGTTTTTAAGCTAAGGCTCCATTTTCCTCTACAGACAGCAGAAAAAGTCCTGCTTCTTTCAAAAGGAAATCTGAGTCCCCAAATGAGTTCCCTGAAGTCGGATGATGTGGATATATCCCTCATCCTGAATCAGGAGCAGTTGCTGATGCTTCACTCACAAGACATTTTATCAGCAATGGGAGGGGGGAAGGAGGAGTCAGGTTTAAGTAGGATAATGTTTTTCCCCAGAACTGTACAGAAATCTACAGAACATTTCATTACCTCATCCCCTGCTGACATGGCTTCTGTCCAGTTTTACTCAACACCTTTACTGATGACCTGCATGAAAGGACTGAGCCTCCCCTTAGTGAATTTGCAGATGAAACCCAGCTGGGCTGGAGTGTTGATCTGCTGGAGGGTCAGATCCAGACAGGCTCGGTCAATGGCAGAGGCCAACTGGATAACACCAAGGGCATGGTCCTACAATCAGACCACAATAACCCCCTGAAACTGCAGAAGGGGAGGGTGACATTGGATGTTAGTCCTTCTTCAAGGAAAGGGTGATCAGACACTGGGATGGACTGCCCAGGGCAGCGGTGGAGTCCTGAACCCCAGAGGGGTTTAAGAAAAGACTGGATGTGGCACTTGGTGCCACGGTCTAGCTGATGTGGTGATGTTAGGTCACGGGCTGGGCTGGGCTGGATGATCTTAGAGGTCTTTTCCAATCTCACTAATCCAGTGACTCTGTAAGATGTGATCCTGCTTATTGGAAGAATCGCTGTTGTTTCATGGTCTAAAGTTGGGGTTTTAAGGCATTTATTGATGTGTTATTTAATGCTCTGGGATTAAATATTCTCCCAATCAAGCCAAAGCTTCCAAGATGAAATAAGCTCACATTAAATACCTATAGTTTGTACTTTTCACACATGCAATAAACACACGTTGTATAGAGAATTTTATCATATAAGTAAAAATATTACTTTATATTTTTATTATTGTCTACAGTGGATTTTGGGATTGTTTTTCATTTCAGGATTGCTTTTAATGTCAAGATGGTAGTGACATTTCTCAGCTCGGTGCTTTGAAGAAAATATTGACCTAAGAGAGTGTAGCATGCTTGGAGAATTAGCATTATGGAGAAAACTGGAAGGATAAATAAAATCAGAGAAGAGGGAAACGCTAAACAGATCGTAGTCTGAAAGAGGCAGAACCCTGGAGCAGGTGAGATTTGCATAGTAATTAAAACAGTTTATTCAGGCTCACGAGCCTATCTATCTTTCATCACAAGACAGAATCAGTTTGAGGAGACTCAGATCCTGGTGTTATAAAAGCTGAAAGATTTTCCAGCTGACACTGTGTGGTTTTGCTTTCGGGCCTTTACAAGTCAGTGAGTATTGCTTTTTTCACCTTTAAGATAATTCTGCTTGGAAGTTATTTTTATTGAAAAAATAATTCCACCATTTTCCAGATGAGTTAAAAAATAAAACGGGGTGCCTGAAAGGTATGATTTATATTTGCTAAATAGTTCAAAGTCAACCAGAGGCAGCATGAAATGGAAACTATCCAAAATTAGTAAGAGTAAACATTCGCAGGACTGGAAGGGATCTTACAGCTGAAAACCAGTGCTAATAAGTGACCCACACTTAATACTCAACTGCATTTCTATTACTGCAATCCTAAAGGCTATTCAGCTCCCAGCACAGAGCCACAAAGATGATGAAGGCAGTGGAGCATCATCCTGCAGAGGAAAGGCTGAAGGATTTGGGTCTCTTTAGCTTGGAAAGAAAAGGGAGACTGAGGGGTGGACTCAAACATGGAAAGGACAGGTGTTAGGAGGATGGGGCCAGGCTCTGCTCAGTGTCATCCAATGACAGAACAAGGGGTGATGGCTGTCAGCTGGAACAGAGGAGGTTCCACATACACAGAAGGAAAAACTTCTTCCCAATGAGGGTGACAGAGCACTGGAAGGGGCTGCCCAGGAAGGTTGTGGAGTCTGCGTCTCTAGAGACATTTAAAACCCACCTGGACATGTTTGTGTGCAACTGGATCTGGGGGATCTTGCTCTGGCAGGGGGATTGGACTGATGCTCTTCTGAGATCCCTTCCAACCCCTCACATTCTGTGATCCTGTTAGAGGCTATCCCACTCCCCTGTGTGATTAATGCTGTGCCGTCTATCTGCTATGAGCCAATTCCACCAGCACACTCCCAACATGCACCCGTATCATCAGTGAACCCAAAAGCTTATCTCTGTACCAGTTCCCTAAAAGCTCCAGCTGGGAACTCCCTGCAGCACAACACATCCTCATGTACCACCACTTCGTCTGCCCATTTGGAATCACCTTTCCAGCTTCGTGATTGCATTGGCCAAGCCCCGTATCCTCCTTCCAATTATTTAGGGCGCAGCGCTGCGCTCAACATATCCATCAGCTGCCACACGGATTTTAATACCCAAAGGTATTCATTCAGTCATCTCAGCAGTCTGCAATTCCAGGTATCCACCTCCACTGGACTGCAGTGAAAACACTGAGGTGGAAATACGGATTTAAGTGTTGCTACCTGACTACCCACAAAACCTGAGGTACTTATTGCCTTGTGGACTCGATGGAAAACCCGTGCTCACTCCCGCAGGAAGAAACTTCATCAGACAATTCAACAGAGTGAAGGGTATTATGGTGTCAGGGGCTTTAATTAATCATTTTAATTCGTATTGAAAGAAGTATGATGTACTGGAATATTCTTTCTCAGACTGCGGACACTGCCTCCTGTCACAAACCAGTTCTACAGAGGAAATGAGTTCTCGTGAGTCACGCAGCTGTGTGCAATAGCCACCTGAACCACTTACCCGATCAAGCCTCCAATTTCAAACAAACAGGATCCCTGGGGCTATCATGCTGCTTCTCCTCTAGACAAGCTTTCTGTTTCTACCTCCTTTCTTTTTTTAACCTGGTGACATCTGAAGACTGTGGGGTTCATTCTGTTCACTCACTAACACGTGGCAACTCTAATTTGGGCATATGTGCCAAACTGACTCGACTCCTGCATGCTTCCTTGGACATGACGAGCGCTCTCTTCACCCAGCCTTAGTAAACATGCATAGAAAACATGCCTTCATGCACACTGGTGAGAAGGAAAACCTCCTTCCCTTGTCCCTACAAGAACAGAGCTCATAGCAGGACTACTGCAATCCCATTTCCTGTGAAAGGAGTTGTTGCCTTTCCTGGACTCGTATCCTGCCTGAGAAAAGCAATCGGGAGAATGGCTTGGGTCATGCTGTTTGATCTGTCACCATACCTCACCCTCACACACAGCCCATGTTATGGCCAAAACACACTGTGACGCTGTCCTGTCCCCTTTCAAAGGGCAGTTCCATCAAACACAGGCGATTTCATTTGGGAGTTCCACTCTACTGAGACTTGAGAGTATTCGACAGCTATGGAAATGCCACGCTATATTCCTGCACCGGCTACTAAAAGACCACGGTAAGAATGCTGTGCTCCAGAAAACACAGATTCAAGCAAGACAATTGGAAGTCTCTTGAGCACAAGAGGGACTGACACTTAGCTTAGGTCCTGCTAATGTGGAAAACGTTCCCCCTTTACAAAGCCACGTGTTTGGAGAGAGCTGTGGTAATTCATCTTGAGGCTTGACGCCACTCCCCACACTTCTGCTTGTAGGATTCTTCTGCAGATCTTGTGACTGTGGTTTTGCAAGTTTACCAGTGGATCTTTCGCTGATGCCTATATAAGTCTGCATAGAAGAGAAGCAGCTTCAGGCAGGAGGATCACTGCATTGCAAGATGAAATCATGGGCTCACGGATGTTAATGGAAACCTTGCCTTCAACTACCCCAGAGTGAGGAGTTCACTCTTTCTCTCCATTTACCACTTGTCTCTACAAGACTTACTTTACACCCGTGAATAAATGTCCTCTACCAACCAACAGGCAGGCTTCACAGCACTGAAGCTGCACCACAGCATGCTAATGGCAGAAAGAAGGACTCAGGATGACAACCACAGCATGGAGCACAGTGATGCCAAGCTGCCAGAGTAGGGCCACATAATTCCTTTTCCTCATGACGAGCACAGAGAATGGCCAGGGGAAATAGGACAGACCTCAGCCTTCCTGGCAGTCTCCAAACACAGTAAAGACTCCTTGGCTACTGGCAGCAACAGGAATATTTGAGCAACCCTCCGGCATAGAGAGCCACTCTGAAAAGGGCAAAGGTAACTGCATGCCCTTCTTCATGCAGCTGGTGTGAATGAGTGCTCACAGGTCTCTCTCAGATTTCCAAGTGATCCCTGTAGAGCCTCCATCTTTAGCAAGAGGCTGTACAATCTCCATGAAAGAACTATAAAGCAACCGTCTCCCGTTAACGTATACCCGAGCATATCGTTAGGGAACCAAGCTCCACTGTTTGGAATGGAACAGTCAACTACACACTCCCAACCTGAGATATAATTAACAGCAAAATGCCTGGTCATTGTGTATTCATTTCTTCCCTGGCGCTGCAATGGTGTTCAGAGCTATAATTGGATTACACATTCCCATGAACACTGGACTGAAGGACAACAGGGTTTCAGCTCTTTTAATCACCAACTGATTTCTTCTTGCTGAGAAATACTCATCTTCTTGATGTCAGCATTTAATTAATGGTGTCTTAGATTCCTGAGTGCAGTATTGGTGGCTGTTATGAGGTGAAACAACTATCGTTGATAACTTTCAGTATTCCCCATCTTTTACAAAAGAGAATAATTCTAAAAGACAGAGGAGAAAAACAAACAGAACCCACAAATATATAACAGACCAAACTCATCTGCTGCTGAATTACAACAGGGGCTGCCTCTAACAGCCTTTCACAAGCAAAAATGCACTGTGCTTGCCATTACTGCAGTGTAGTTCCAGTACCACGAGAGGGAATGACCAGAGACCTCAAAAAATCATCCCGTCTTGACATCCGATGTCTGACCTAGGGATTAGTCTCAAGATGCCATCAATCAGCTCTGCGTATTGAAGACACAGTTTGCCTCATCTTACTGGCAAAAATGCGTCTCGTAAGTGTGACCCGTCACAAAGAAACACTGGAGGACAACTTCATACTGCGAGGATGGAAACCCCCATCCGATACCTGTGCACAAACAGCAGCTGGCCACGGCTCCTAACTCATAGCTAGGCAGGATCAATTTCCTTACTTCATCTTTTTCCTCCATCGGTATAAACCGCACTGTGACCTCATTAATAAATCCTGTACAATAACAGCTGTAGGTATTAAATACATGCTCTAACAGTCTATAATAAATGAGGTGTCACAGATCGAAAGCCAATTAGAGGAAGCATTAGTTATTAACCAGAGAAAACAGTACAACAATTAAAGAGCTTAATTAAAGAGATTACAATAGCCAGGTCACTTACCTTCCAAATGGATGTTACATTAAAAAACAGGAAAGAAAAGGCATACAAGACGCAGCTGCATTGTTTTTGCTTTGGCTAAAAATGATTGCAAAGCTTAATGGATATTTTTTGTGGGGGCTGAGTGATGGCAAGCGAGAGCAATTACCTTGACAAAGTATTAACTAAAGAATTTCCAATGCAGTATGTCAGGAACCGAGAACGCACATTCACAATAATATTACCCCAATTGCTTTTGTAATGTAACACATTTTAATTTCCACTCCAGTTATTTCCTGATCTTTCGAGATAACGCACTCTATCTGTTGCAAGTCAAGTCAATAGCATCACAATTACAATTTGTGAAAGTCTGACTCTTCACCTGTAGCACAGAATTCACTCTGCAGCCAATTCCACACCCGGCGGTGCAATCCGCAGCGTTTGCTGCACCTAACGCTCCCAGGACTGCAACAGAATGCACGGATAAGCACAAGATGCAATGGATTAGGTTTAAGAAACAATTTCAAACCAGCCTATTCTACTGCTCGACAATGTTTCAACAGCAGAGAGCTGTCATGATGCCTGCCAGTAGTTCTGTACTCTTAAGATGCAAAGAAGTGTGACAGAAGAGGTGAATCCTGCGTTACTAAAGCTGGGCAATCTATAGCAAATCGAGAGAGAAAGTACATTTCTGAAAGATCATTCCTGCTAGGATTTTTATGTAGAATTCCTGTTTCCCAAAGACTGTCCTAGTCCTTCCTGCAAACAAGCAGTTGCAATCAGCAGTGTGCCCTTTGACATGAACTTGCTCTATGAATTAAAACACGAAATGAAACGGAAGCCTCAACCCTGAGCTTAGAAACGTCAAGCGGGGTTTTGTCGCGTGTCAGACACGACGACAGATTTTGTGTGTGAATAATAACACGCTGTGATCAGCACCCACTTTTGTGGCTGTGGAAAACGCAGCCATGTCCAGTTCTAATAACAAATACATGAAACCCCGGTTATGGTAAAGTTAGTTTCAGTGGGTCAGACCAGTGCAGGGGTAAATCAGCAGAACTCTGCAGAACCTCAACTATTTCTGGCAATTTTCTCTGGGTTTGGTCCTCTAGGTCTCGCTGAAATAATTTTTTTAATGATTTAGTAAAGTACTGCACATAGAAGTCATTGATTTTTACCATTGATTTTGTGCTGGCATTCGAGCCGAGCCTCAAAAAGCTTAAGCATTTTGTGTATTTACAGCTGTCTGTTGGCAAGAAATAACTCATTCACTCCGAAGGAAACACTCCTGAAGCTTGTAAAAACAGTATTTTTCCAGGCTGAATTTACAAACAGCTTCTTCAAATAAAGAGTTAGAAAACGCACTTGAAATCGCTGAAAAAAAAGATGAAGAAATCTGTTTCTTGATTGTTTTTTGGCTTGTCAAACAAATAAGAGAGATACAGATTATATTTACCTCCCGAGAGAGTTTTTCCACCAGCAGAGAGCAAAGATCAATGATGAATCATCATCGCCAAAGAAAACATTTCCAGTGAGAAAGCAAGGTGCATTGTTTAGTATTTTTGGTGAAATACGTGACTAGAACAGTTCTGGATGGCTTTTCTTTTTACTAACCAGACCAATACATCCATCATCTGACAAGGAGAGCAGCCTTTCCTTTTTGGCTGATGAGAGGCACTGCAGACACAGGTGCAACACGAGCACAACCTACCTCTAATTCATTTCAAAGTCTCTCTTGTGTCGCATTCAAACACAACAATAAAGAAGCTATTTCCTATATATATAAGAGAGCATCACCCTTAGAGAGACCACTGCCTATTCATTTAAGCCACACAGCTCCCCCAAGTCTCACCCAGTTAATATGCTATTCCACAAGAAAAAGCTCCCTTCCCCTCTCCTTCAGAACACGTGCCCATCAGTGCTGGAAGGGAGAACAATGATAGCTGCAAGGGCTTTGCCAAGAAAGAAACTGTTATTCCACACCTTCCAGCCTTGTATTTTCCTCTGACTGACATTTGGCTGAGCACAACATCCACAACAGGGTAGGTTTACTAGCACTGGGGGCTACTGGTTTGACACGTAGGCAACTTTGTGACAGTGACTGAAAACACAGCTGCTAAAATATTTGCTTTTAAAACTTGCAGACTGGTAACTCAATATATGAATCATCACCACTGGTTCTGATGATGGAGGATTTTATTCCAATTGCAGTGATGAGAAAATATGGGGCAGAGGAGGCACCGTTTGAAAGGAAACAACAAGGAGAGTCAACAGATGTCGAGTGAGTTGCAAACCTGCACAGGTAGTGCTAAACGAACTGCATTCAGGAAGCACGAATGGGGTTCGTGTGCAAGTTTCTGACTGATGGAAAATCCAGCAGATCAGCTTTAAAAGCACTGTTCATAGAAACCTCACAGATAAAACCACCAAATGCAGATCTCAGATTCTTCTGCCAGGTATCTCTTCACTGGTGAGTTACTGGATCCACACAGTAAGGACCCCGTGCACTACTTCATAAAGAAATTAAGGAAGCGTTAGGGAATGGCAATAGCACATTTTGGACAGCCATGGGTTTTGATGGTCCCACACTTGTACTGTCATGCAGCAGCCTGAAAGCTTTTTCCTTGCAGTAACCCCCAGTGCTGGGCACACCAGTTACTTACGCATCAGCTCACAGAAGCAAATCTCTTCAGTTTAACATGCTGATACTCTGAGCTCAGAAATGTTCAGAGAAGACTAACTGCAGCCACAACCTGGCAACCTTGCGTTCATCTAGCATTTCAGGGATCAGGAAAAGATGCCTTCTAAGACGTTTAAGGATTGCAACAGTATGGAAGAACTGACAGTAGTTCCAGCTTGGAACCACATCTTACCCATCTACCCAACGGGACATGCCAAGATCCTAAAAACTGTGACCAGAATGCCCCACATTTTAACAATTCCTACCTAAAACATCGATTTTGGGAGCCCTGGCACAACTCAAAGCAGCTTTGAATCTCATGGACACCAAGAATGTGCCAGCAGATACCCCTGTTTCAGCTCTCCAGACTCAGGTACTTGACTACATGCAGCTTCCTTAAGCTCTGAAAGGTATCTGAGTGGAGCCGAATAGAAGTTGCGGTGAAACCGTGTAGTCACTGCATTTTCCTAGTCACACATTCACAAAGCTTCTGCAAAGGACCTACATAAAAATTTCAAATTTTGTCCTTTGCTTGTTTCCAGGGATGCTACAGCATCATCTCAAAGATCCCCGTGCGTCAGTCTATAAAGAACTGGCAGCAGTGTGGGCATTCCCTAGAAGAGTGTGAGGAATCTGCCTTCGTACTGTTTCTTGCTGCACAGCTCCTCTTCTGTAATTGTGGTTTCATTACAGTACTTAATGTCAACACGAATGTCGATGGTTCCAACATCACTTCAATAACAGAACAAAGAAGCTCAGAAATAGTCTTTCTGATAGTCTTTCGTGATGTGCTCACACCACAAGGTCAACAGCAACACCAAATCTGCCTACTGTCCCATCTTTATCCATGACTTCAGCACTGAGACTCAGGTACTACAAATAGATTTCCTGGTTTTATGCCTTGTGTATGTTAATTCTCCTCCTGCCCCCTTTCTTTCACACTGAAGAGCTGAGTTCCAGAGAGATTAAGCTAAGCAGCATACATTAACTATGGCTCATTACTCATAGCAATGGAAAATAAATTAATATTGGTTCTAAAACACAGGAAAGTGTTACAATAATGACTTTTTCATCTTACAGATTTTTTTCTCTTTACCAAACGATAACTTTTTCCCCCAAAGCTCTGATCCTACAGTTACATCGTACCCTGCACACGCCACACATGATCCTTTATGTGTGCCGCGATCCTTAACCCCACACAGCCAAAGCAGATGGCTGTTCTTGGCTCAGAGTGAAACCAGCAGAAAAATGGTGCTTGGGCAGCTGAACACCCAGTGACTTGAACCCATCCCAAGACTTAACACAACTTCCTCCACTGTATCTCTAATAATCGATATAAAACTGGGTGGCTGAACGATGGCACATTTACCCTTCACATGTAAAAGCTCAGGGGGTCCAACGAGTGACAACATTTGTAGGATCCATTAGAACACCCTCTTGGTGAATGCAGTCCGGGCTCTGCAGGGCACACCTTAGTCTAAGAGACTGCCTGACGGATGATAATCGATGCTCTTCCCAACAGACACGGCTTATCTGCAGCAGCGTGCCGCGAAATGGCTAAAAATGCCAGCACGTGCCCACCACTGTCTATGAGAAACAACTGCCTTTCTCACTGCTCTTTTGCCATGAATAATGCATCCCCTAAATCCTTTCAAAATGCAAAGGAGAGGCTCCAAAGTTAAATAGATGTCACTGAGAAGATGGCTTCCAAATTCATCATTTCTGCGCTCAGGTTTCGTGTGAATCATATTTTCCCCCACCCTCCACACATTCTCAGAGATTCTCAGAGTTCCCATTTTCAAATGTTTTAAAGCTCCTGTGTTCTGTAATTTCTCACTAAAAGGAAGCCAATCCCATGACATTTGCTATGAACAAGTTAGGAGCTTAGAACCAGGAAATCAATTATCCATTGATTTAACGGAGACATCCTACCAGTGAGGACTACAACCAAATACCAGTCACTATCGCTAACAAGGACCAGACCACACTGTTTTTAAAGCTAAATCTACATTAAACTTAATTCTTGAAGTGAAATTTAACTTCAAAAAACCTTTAGCTTTGGTAGCCTTCTTGCATGTTATTATTTACTTGCTTGTGCAGGATTTCTGCTATGTTAGCAGCCCTGTAGAAGAGCACATACAATTGGTAGAGGGGGGCTTCCCCAAGAAACAGAAATCCTAAAGAGAGGAAAGAAGGAGAGTAGAGATAAATCATAGGGAAGGTTTACGAACTAATTCTTTCACATCCTTCTGCTAAAGAGTGCTCCTCTCACTGTGCAGTACCTTCTACATGCTGCTTCTTTCACTATTCTCCTATGAATCTACAGCAGGGAAGACTCCTCTGTGTGTCCTGTAAGATGGCCAAACATTCATAAAATCATAGAATCATTAGGGATCGGAAGGGATCTCGAGAGATCATCCAGTCCAATCTCCTTGCCACAGCAGGATCAACTAGACCCAGTGGCACAGGAACACAGCCAGGCAGAGCTGGAACGCCTGCAGAGAAGGAGACTCCACAACCCCCCTGGGCAGCCTGGTCCAGTGCTCCAGTACCCTCACTGGGAGGAAGTTCCTGCTGAGATTCATATGCAACCTCCTCTGTTCCAGGTGGCACCCAGTGCCCCTTGTCCTAGCACCAAATGCCCTTGAGCAGAGCCTGGCTCCATCCTCCTGACACCCACCCCTCACATATGTATAGACATGAATGAGATCACCCCTCAGCCTCCTCTTCTCCAAGCTCAAGAGACCCAGCTCCCCCAGCCTTTCCTCATCAGGGGGCTGCTCTGTTGAATCCACCAGTGAAATTGACTGTGTTCTTTTGTTTAGATCAAAGAAAGTGAAATGTCATCCACGTATGTAGCAGAAATTAGGTGTAATGTATAGCAACTCTACATCAACAGGAAATACATTCCCAGCTTTCTACGAAAGCAGCAGTATATTCCGTGTGGGCTTCCAGCAATTTATTTCTGTGCTTTTAAAGAAATATAGAAGACGAGTAACCAACACCAGCGTTGAGTTTCAAAGTGCAATCAGTATCACCTTCAGCCCTAATGAGCACATCAGAGACTACCAGGGAAGTCCCCACTTGATGAATTCATCCATATTGGGTTTTACAAAACAGATGTTGCTGGACCAGTGCCCTGTTCTCCTTCACTCTAAGTTAATAGAAAAATAATGATAATAATAATATTGTTTATTATTATTTTAATGATAATTAGTAATGATAATAACTATAATTATTTTAAAAATATTGAAATAATTGTTGTTAATATTTGTAGCACTCTTTTTGTAATCATTTCTTAACAGTTTTTTTAATTGCTGGTTTGGATTATAACCCTTTTCTATTCACACACAACCCCAGAATCCCAAATACTCTAATTTATAAATGATCTTTCTAGTAATTCAGGGAAAACCTCTTGTGTTGAGATTTGGCAAAGAATGTACTCTCTTCTTGACAGTACAATTTTTTTTCTACTAGTTACTACCAGCAGAAACAGAACAGGAGCTGGCTGGACCCCCTGTTTGGCCGACTCCATCAGCTCCTTTTCACTCCAATATACCAGAAAAAACCCAACCCCAACCAACCAACTTATTAACTGGGAAAAACAACACTGCATTCCTTGAATAAACAAGATTTGCATTCTCAGAAGCTTGGGTTCCATAGGTACCGGAATGTCTGCTCTCCTGAGTTTATACCCTGCTTGACATTTGTATCAGAAAGGCAGCCGACCGCATTGGACACAGGAGCTTGACCTTGCTCCCCATGGAATCAACAGCAAAGTTGTTGGAGGCTTAATTACAAGATGAGGACTATCCTTGGATGCGTTTACACAGACGGCCTTTCTCGGTACCCTGGAGCACTCTGTACCGTACCAAACGCATCAGACCTGAAAAGCAGACTTTTATGATAAAATCTCATGCACAATTTCTTATCTTTAAGTATATTTCTGATTACGACAAACCAAGAAATTGGGAAATTGGGTGCTCAAAGAAAATTCACCCGTGCACCTGTCGGACTAGGTCCAGAGGAGCACAAAAATGATCAGAGGAATAGAGCACCTCGGTCGCGAGAACAGGCTGAGAGAGCTGGAGATTTTTAGCTCTCTTGCGACAGGAGGTGACAGCTTTAAACTAAAAGAAGGGAGATTTAAATTAGATAAAAGAAAGACATTTTTTACGAGGGAAGTGACACACTGGAACACGGGACAGGCGGTAGGTGCACCATCCCTGCAAACATCCCTGTTCAGGCTGGATGGGGCTCTGGGCAACACAGTCTAGTTGAAGATGCTCCTGCTCACTACAGGACATTTTGGACTAACAACTGTTGATGCTTCCTTTCAACTCAAAGCAATCCGTGATTCCACATTATGTGCAGCATCAAACACCATGAGGCACATTTTCTATCACATTCTAGAAGTCACAACGTATTTAACTTGACCGAGACGGATTACAGACATAAGTAAACAGCACCACCCTTTCAGAAAAGGATGAAAGCTTTCAAAGCTCTCCTTAGGAAATTCCTGGCTTCTAAGCTGCCAACTCCATTACTCCATGTCTATAAAGTTACTTTACGGATGCTCCGCAAGCCTATAAACCATAATACCAACCAGTCATAAAAGAAATTGATGATTGTGGATGATACTGTAGTTACATTTGTAAGCGAAATGGAAATTGGGAGGCGAAATTATTTTGTCACACTCTGAAGAAGACAGAAGTTGCAAAGCAAACTAGAAAGTTAGAGTACGTGTTTGCGGCAGACAGGATAGAACGATAGGACTGAGAAAAGGCAAAGGATCTGAGTCAGCCCAAGTCATCAGTATTCCATCTCTGACTTGAAAAATACTTGCTTCAGTTCTCTTTCTACACCTCCTTCTTCATCTTAACTTGTATAGGCTTCAAAACACCTACTTACAGGAGCAAGACAGATTTCCCCCCCTGCAAATGCCTCTAAGTTCTACATCAATGAATCTGCATTGAACCCCATTTCAACAGCAGCTGAGAGCGAGTCTCACATTGCACATCTTGGGTTGTACTGTCAGCTGAAGTCAAGGTGGTCCCTTAATTTACCTTAAATAACACTAAAACCTGAAAAACATTCTAGATCTCGGGGAGTTGTGCAGAATGCCTGCACCAGTGCTGTCTGCTTTACAACAGTAAGCTCCAACTCAGAGCAGCAGCTCCTGAAGGCACTGGGAAGTCTCCTGCGAATCCTCCCCGTTTAACAAATCCCAATGGAAAGGATGTGCCAAAGCCAGTTTGCTGCTTCAGGCAGAGTGATGGACACGCACTCTGCCAAGCATGTCGCGGTGCTTAGAGGAGCTCTGTTCATCCGGTGGCACAGACACAGCTCTCAGTACGGGTCTCTGGAGAACATGAATATCTCTCAGAGATGTCCCAAATGGCTCCTTCAAGTTACCCACGTTTAGTAGCAACTGCCCAAAGTACTAAGTCCAGGAGCAATGAGTCCCCTGCTGGAATCGGAAACCTAGTACTCACGTGTGAAACTGAAGTAAACTGAGTGCAAATAATCAAGATCTAAACAAACCCTAAGAACAAGAACTGTAATGCTTCTTGTCAGTTAATAAGGCAACAAAAGCTACTTCAGTTTATTATTGTATCGGTTTACAGCCTAGTTTTTAAGAAAATATAAAATTAAGTTCTCCTAAAGACTAAGAAAACTTAATATATCCTTAAAACTAGAATCCCTGGAAGAAAATTGTTCTCTGGCAGTTTAACGCACTGTATTTTAATGCCGTGCTCCACTTGCCTTTGGTCCATTGCAATCAGACCTGCACAATACATAACAATCTTGCCTAGAGTACTTTTTAAAAAAAGACTTATTAGGTTGATAATTGATTCCAGCCTTTTGGACCTGATCATTCTGCTCTGGACCTGTTCACCTGGCATCTGTAAGGAGTACCTGCTTGTGGTGACTGTAGCCCAGGGAGAGTCCAGTAGTGAAGGACAGAGCTGCTAGGCTGCCCCTGTAAGATGCTTTTTAGACCTCCCAGGGCTGGGTCAGACCTGACTCTGGCTAAACGGGGGCAACCAGTGCCTCTGCAATAACTTATTTACAAGGAGAAACCTGTGGAACAGCTTCCTGCTGTTCCCACTGCTGTTTTTTGTGAGCTCCCCTTTGGGAACAGAGCCATGCAGTCACCCAGAGCTGAGAGTGACAATGCCTAAGCAGCTATTGCTTTAAGACCATGGTGAGACAGGGAACCGATGGTGTTTGGAGACCTCCGAGATGAGCAAAGAAGTGTGCCTGCAAAACTGTGGAGGAGACCATGTGTAATCAGGGCATGGCTCCTCTGTCAGAAGGAATCCAGGCTGGACTAGTCAGGCACTGGCTTGACCCGCAGGATGCAGAAGCCTCCATGCTAGTTGGAGTAGCTTATATTAGGCACTTATCTCCTGTGAGGTAAGATGCCATGTTGCCACAGGGAAAGTGGGTTTTCCTGCAAGGGGGATTCCCCCTGAGAGAAAGAAAGCAGCCGAGCCAGGCTCCAGACCTGCATGATCCCTCTCTGCATTTGGCGATGGGTTGTTTAAACTGGATGGGATTTCTCTCTCCACAAGTCACGTCTGTCTTTCTGTCCATTAAGCATAAGGGGTCAGTGAGCCCTCCCTGTCCTCTGACTGCCCTGAGGGTAAGTTCTGTGCAAGCAGCTGCCTGGTGCTCGGTTTAAAACCACAACCCTGTTCTGCTCAGCGTCTCTGGAAAAGGAACTCTTCTTCACTCAGGTACCATGGTGGCCTCTTCTCCCTAGTGAACAGCAACAGGACAAACGGGGTCAGGTCGTGCTGGGGAGGGTTGGACTGGATCTTACGAAAAGCTTCTTCCCAGAAAGACTGGGGAGGCCTTGGAACAGGCTGTCCAGGGAGGGAGTGGAGGCATCGTCCCCGAAGGGTTCAGCAAACAGTCAGCCAGGGTGACTGGGGAGACGGGTTAGTGGTTGGGGGTTGTAGGGCAGACAGTTGGATTTAATGATTCTAAGTTTTTGTGATAATATAGCATATGATGCGTAACGGGGAATTAGTACGTGTCATTTAAAGTCTAGAAATTTACAGCTGGGCTTTGTTTTGCGTTGGCTGCTCTCTGGAATTTCTGTATGAGGCCAACTCGTACACGGGAACCACGGGAGTAATGTGCACTCTAGGTTTAGGAAATCCCTTCTTAGAAAGACCAGTGACTGGTTTTACCCCTTCTACTAACAGTCTCAGAACAACCTTTTGCAGTAGTAGGGATTCTAACAGCTATGCAGAGGCAGGTACTGTAAGCGATGAAGAGAGGTTTGGCCAAAGAGCCCTTTTCTCCAGAGCATTGCTCCACCAGCGGCTAGGAAGAAAGGCCAGACACTAGGCTCAAGCCGAGGGCTCAACCACCTCTAAGTAGTGGAGCTGCTATTTCTTGTCTGTCTGACAATGCACAGCAAAAAAGCAACTGCAGTTTTTACTCTGGTGGGAATATTTGGTCTAGAAAGCTGCAAGGTACCTTGTGAATCTGAAACCAACAGAATTAGGAATGAAAGGGAATGGATAAATAAATGAATAAGACCCAAACAGAGTCAGGTGCATGCCTACTCTAAGGGCTCACCTGGGGTACCTCTCACACTTAAAGATCTACGTCTACTTCACTAGAACAAAGTAATCCTACTGCAAGACTGGTTGCATGAAGAGGGTCTGTTATAATTTGCAAGCAGAGGGCTACGTTTTGTTGTTTGAAAGACTTTAAATGTTCTGATTTCATCTTTTTGAGCAGTGAAATGTCTGTAGTGCTGATGAAACCTAAGGGTGTGGAGAGAAAGATCCTGAGCCTGAGGGGAAAGTGAAGAAGAGAGGGGACTGTGAACATCCCTGTTGCCTAGAACCTTAACTGCTGGGGATTCTTTTCTCCATTTACGTTGCTGCTCCTTCTCTTTCTCCTTCCAGTTCTCTCCCCTCTTCTATCCCTCTCCTATCACTTCCCTTTCTTTCATCCTTCTGAGCTGTGCAGAGGCCAGGGGAGAGGTCCAGAGCAGGACGGAAGGTCCAGCAAGTCTGAAATTTTTAAAAAGAATTACAAATAAAAGATAAAAAGGATCCAGAAATTCAAATTAGCAAACCCACCGTTGGGAAACAGACTTCTCCCTGTTTGTCACGGCAGACCAGTACGGCACAGGTCTTGATGTCAGCCATGATTTTAATCTTAAAGGCTTCACAAAACATCTCCCAACAATCACTCGTGTTGGTCATCAAGTATCAAGAATTTCTGGGCCCCGCTTGAAAATTTCTGAGATGAAATGTCACACCGCCCAGGCTGTTAACTTCTGCACCAAATTAAGAACAGTAATTGTGGCGTTCCTGAAATGGCTTGTTTTCTGAAACTGAACTGCAGTCGTTTGTCTGGCAACCCCTCTGCTTTTATGAGCATGTCCCTAAACAAGTCTTCCTCAGTCAGGGTCCCTGGACCACCTACTCACCCTATGCAGCTGCACAACCAGACACAACATCAAATAGCAGAGTTGGGTTTGTATGTCCTACTCTCATCAAGGAATTCAGTCGTGCTCATCTACGTCCTAATGATCTACGGTCATGAGACCTTTATATTCCCATGACAACACCGCACTCCTCACTCGAGGCTGAGATGCATGAGTGCAAAAGGAAATGACACAGTGAATAAACGAAACAGCAAAGAGAGGCAGAAAACTTCATGAGATCAGTGAAGGGTTTCACCCTTGAAAATCTGTTTTATGCAAATACTTCTCAGGAAAGGCATTTCCAAGGGACAGTACAGAAAACTAAGGTAGAAATATAGGTACTCTGTGAGGAACAGAGACGAAGAGCAACCCGCTGTGAAGTGGATAACGTGTTCTATGACTCCACGATGCTGTAACGCAGCCGCTGCAGCTGACAGCTTACGGAGCCCAAAGCACATCACTGCGCTTATGTGAGGCAGTTATTTCCAAGTGCTGAGAACTCCCAACTTTTTAGCTCCTCAATTTCCACAAGTCCATACAATTCCTGAATCCGTACGAACTGTTGTAAAGCGGCAGTTAGAGCTCACAGCTGCATCTTACTTTATCGCAGCAATAACACCGTGGTGTCTGGGCAATTAACTCTTACTGCATTGAGTCCTGTGCTTATGCCTATTACACCAGCAGGCTCAGTTCTGATTTGTATTCAGCTTTTGTTCAGTTCACCTGCTATGCTGTCAGTGAAAAGCATGGACTGTGTGAGCAGCTTAATGACCTTTGCACAGGCATTCAGATAATGCCAGTCTGAGAATAAGACAAGCTCCGTGGTCACATTATTTCAGTACCTGTACAAAATCTTATGGGAAGCCCAAATATGTATTGAAAAAACAGCAGCAATCATTATCTGTGGGGGGAAAAAAAAGGATGGTATCCTACCACACTGGACAGTGGCACAAAGTGGCCAGGGCCTTTGCATCCTGCTACTCACAATGGCTTCTAACAGATCTAAAGCAAGACACTGACATAAACTTGCTCTAAAAGCAGATTTCTATGAAGGTTAACACTCGGCCTTGTAACAGCCTACTCTGCTCCAGAAAATTACCTGAGAGAGGGGAAAATAAAAATTAGCTGGATATTCAAAACCACTGGGATTACTGGCATCGTTTATAACAAGGATGTGTGTTTGAGCAGACACCGGGATGGGCTGCCCAGGGAAGTGGGGGAGCCCCCATCTCTGGAGGTGTCAGAGATGGTATCCCCTCAGTGCCACGGTCTAGCTGGTGAGGTGATGTTAGGTCGTAGGCTGCGCTTGATGAGGTGGGAGGTCTTTCCCAGTCTCAGTAATGCTGTGATTCGGCATGTGAGGATACGAGTGGGACAGCATCAGTGACACATATTCAACACACGCTGCCTCGTCACGGCAGATCACAAACTGCTGGTTTTGCTTTTATATCAAATCATAAAATGCTCTGTGTAGGAAGGGATCTGCAAAGGTCCCTGCTGCCCTGCAACAGGCAGAAACATCTGCACCCTGATCTACCACACACAGCCCCATCCGACATGATCTGGAAATCTGCTCAGGGATGAGGCATTTACCACCTCTCTGGGTAACCTGAGGGAGAGTTTCACCAACCCCATAAAAGAACTCTTACTTAAATCTAGGTCTAAATCCCACCTCCTTTAGCTTAACTCCATTCCCCCTTTCTCTGTCACAACAGGCCTTGCTAAAGACTGTCCCCATCTTTTCATAAGCCCCCCGTAAGTTCTAGCTGGTGAACCTTTTTCTCCAGGCTGAACAAGCCCGGTTCTCTTAGCTCTCCTTCCAGCAGAGGCATTCCGTCCCTCTGACCATTTTTGCAGTTGTCCTCTGGACTCTCTGCAACACCTCCAGAGGACTTCAAAGCTGGACACAATACTCCTGGTGAGCTCTCATCAGAGACGATTTGAAGGTCAGCATCACCTCCCATCCCTCAGCAGTGCCAACTGCAGCTCACAGCTCTGTGTCATCTGCAAACACAGTTTCCCTTTTAATTGTGTGTAATTCACACTAATTGTCTACACCCTACCAGCCCACGACTGGAAGGCGCTAACCTCTTCAGGGCCAGGCTTGTAGTTGTCCCATTTAGAGAACTCCCATTTAACTGGATGTTGTGTATGCAGGAAGAAAATACAACTACCCCCTTCTTCAGCTTGGAAAAAATGTGGATTAGTGAGTGCATTACAAAGCTGACCTACTGTGCATCAGCCCAGGTACTGGGTTTGTCTTGCGAAACCAGTGGCAAACACAAGACATGAGATAACAGTATTTTTTATATGCAGAAGACAGAATAATTAATCCCTATCACAATACCCAAAGAGGAAGGTTTTTTCAATCATACCTTCAGGGTGCCTTTCATGGACCCTGCGTGCCAGTTGGCATGGGGCATTTGTGAAGATTATATAACTCCTATCCTAACGTTTACGGAATGAAGGATTTTCTCATAACCTGCTGTAACCAGGCAGAATGCCTTCTCTTCGATGACTCTTACCGAAATTACCTCTGCATCATGGATCAAGCTTAGAAACATGATGCTGCAAGCAGTGTTTCACTGTAAAAAGTCACTGATTTACTCTAAGTCCTTCTCCCCGCAAGAGCTGTTAGCAATTAGCAACCCCTGAGTGCCCGCCAGGTGTGCAAAACAGCACCCACTACCTTTGTGACAGTCAGGCATTTATTAACCCACATTGTCCTAGTAAAGATGATGCCTAGGACAGTGCCAATGTCCCAGTGTTGATGAACTGCATTATAACACAACCCAACAGAAAGAAAGGGGTTCAGTACCCCACAAGGACTGAAGCTCCATGCCTTCAGTCATCCTAAAAGTACCGCATGCAAGGTAAGCACGTGCAGTGCCTCTTCCAAATCGTAAAGTTACGGGCATTTAACAAGATGTGTCTCTATTTGACACCCAAGCTGTTCAGTTTTTGTGCAAAACTTCCAGCAACAAACAGAGTCACTTTTTTTACTGGGTGAACTACGTTAGCGTGATGCTCTTCTACAGAACAAACATCGCCTTGCTTCAACCAGGAGGAGTCCCAGCAGTATTTCACTTGTGCCAGGGAGCCCCTTGCTGTTAACCCCGCACAATACAAAGCACATCTCAAAGGGGGATCTTGATGAAAGATATTTAAATAATTACCAAGGTCCAAGAACTATCGAGGATCCTTTCTGTTCCTTAAACAACAACAGTGGCCACTACTGCCTTTTATAAGCTACGGCTGTCTAAGGGGCTGTCAGCAGTTCTGAGGGGACCACAGGATTGTGCGTGCAAGGTCTCAGCTGTTTTCGGAGCTCCACAGTGACTTGGCTGCTCAGAGACTGAAGGTCAGTAGAGGTAAGAATCACTGACAGCAGAAGGCCATCTGGAAAGGGTCACTGATGTAAACCAAGTTTAATCAGCTATTTGGGGAGGAAGTTTCACCAACATGAAATACTGAAACAAAGAGCATGGAGAGTGTCATTCATATCCCACCATGCTCATACCCACTGCTGGTCATCACTCATACATGCAAAACTCACCTCTCTCTCTTCAAAATCTACCAGCCAAGTCAGAATAGAAATTAGAGTTGGATCTTTTTACATAAGCATAAAAAAACCCAACTCCATGTGCAAAAAGTTCTGCCCCTGAACTGAGATGCAACTGCACAATTGCTGAGCCTTGATGTCCTGGCAGGTGAGCAGCCTGGGCTGGGTGCTGAGGAGGCACACAGAGGAGTACCAGGGAGACAGTTTAACTTTGTAGATTTGTCAAGGGGCATTCAGGTCATAAATTCTTGAAATTCTTTACAGAAAACCTTTCCTTTATAGAAATTATGTATAGAAAATTTCAGAAAGCCTCTCATTTCTGTTCAGAAATTCTCTATTTCCTTAAAAGGATCCAGCTCCAGAGTTTAACAAAGCACATTTGATTTGTCTAAGTCTACTAAACAAAGCCAAACTGTTCACTCTGAAGTGTTGGTTAAGCCCCAAAAAATAAGTAATTAATGTTTCTGTTAGTTCTCTATCACAACAAAAACAATTCCAAAAGTATCCATCAACGTGAGTCTCTACATTTGTCTGCTTGTCTTGTTATCCCAGAACACGACAATGACAAAGCCAAAATGACTGGATCCACGCTAAGCAACCTGAGCCGTACTGCATCCCTTGAAGGTCTGCTTGATTATTTGTTTGAATTGTTGGCAGATGATTCACCGAGATGCAAAAACCTCACTTCATTGTGCAAAAATCAACATGCTCTCAAAAGACTTCCCAAACTGCAGTACCAACGCTTTTGAAGGATTAGGCATATTATAGAGCGTCATCTGGATGAGGAAAGAGTATTGTAGAGTGTCATCTGGAACAGGAAAGAGTGAAGACTATGAAGAAAGGTAGTCTCACGTGTGTATATGCAAAACCAAGAACCTCCAAGTCATTTCTACTCTGGGAGTTGTTCAAGAACAGATGATAATGTCATTGAGGTGAGAGTCTCACAACGTAATCTTCATCCCTTTTAAAAGGAGCTTTTTGGTTTCTTCTGTCAGCCTGGATCTGAGTTTAAGGAAGATACAAACTGGATGTCTATGCAGACTGTGTCACAGTTTACATAACCTACCCGCAGGAATAGAATTTGTGAAGAGAAATTCTATAAGCACTTAAAACATATAGGATCCACCTCCACAATCTGTCAGAGCACCACTTCCTTTAGGAAGACCAGGAGAAGTTAAAAACATCCATCCACGGGCAGACACATCAGTCTACGATCCTATGATTTAAGCACTACTAAGCTGTTTTATCTTTTAATCTTTCTAAACTCACAATGCAGAGAACTAAGAAAATAGGGGGGGAAAATCACAGTGTAAAAGAGAATAAACTGCTTTTAGAATAATGCTTTGAACACTTCAGACTAGGGAGCTGAGACATGAGCAACCTGAGGAGGCTCTCATAAGGCAAAGATATGCTGGAACCCATTGTACCCAACTTTCACATTTATTCCTGATAGAAGACAGTCCCTGATACAGCACTGGCTCAAGCCCTCTCAAGTTCCCCTGGCTGGCATGAATACAACATACTAAAGCAGAATGTAGAAAAGTTTAGGGAGATTAAAAAATCAGAGTGTTGAAGGAGAAATCTAGCCATGGGAATTGAGATTGGATAAAGGAAGCCTAAACTGTCTGAGAATGCATTTAGGACAGGAATGATATTTCTAGTGGCCTAAAGCTCTGCCCAGCCTTCAAAAAGGTGCCACAGGAGTGATGCCTCATCTACATTTTAACTGCTTAGTCTGGGCAAAGACAACCAGCCTAGCCCAACCAAAGGTCAGCCTAGCATCACAGCAAAACCAAGTTGATTTCTCCACAGGCCTCTGTAGTCCAATATCTATGTAGGAAGGCATAAAAAGATGTACTTCTGTGGCCAGTTCAGGCCACTACAGCAGCTAAAACCATGTATTTATGAGTCAGCCCTGTAAGCACTATGCAGTCAGTAACTTCCACTGCCTCGTTTGTTTTTATTCACTGGGAAGCACTGCTATTTGTAGTTAGTTATGGAGGAAGAAAGGAACAATTTCTTTCCAGAGCTTTCAGTTTACAAATCTTCCTAAAGGTACCTTAAACTTCTAAGCCCTCCTGAATGTCAAACAGATTTATAGAGGTAGCAGAACGAGCCATGTAATTCTGTATGCTCATCAGGAGTTAGGGCAGTTCATCTCATACCAGCGACAAGAAATTATATTAATATTAATTCTCTGGTCTTCTGTAGTAACAACACTGCAACTCTTAGGCAAAATGTGCATTCATCTTCAGAGTACAAAAGGACAATTGAATTCTACACTACGGCTTCCCAAACACGCTTTCAAGAGCATCAGTCACAGCACAACCCCAGAAACACCAAGCCAGAACCAATTCCATCAACCCAAACCCTGCTGTGGCCACATACTGCAGGATGAGGTATCAGCTTCCAGAACCAAACCTTGCATTCCTGTCTTACAGTCCTAAGGCCGTCTGACCCACGTGAAGTCATACAGCCTCAGGTAGCTGCCAACGAGACCTGCGTATGAACCGACGTGCTGCGCAGACAACAGGTGACGTGCAGGTAAAATGGGAGGGTGGCAGCTGGGTATCCCTAAAACTTTTCTTCCTCCTACTTCAAGATCAAACCAGGTGAGCAGGGCGAGGTCTCCAGCAGCAGCTGTTTTTACACAATTACTCAGGCAACACACCTGCAGTTTTCAAAGAAAAGGACAAAAGGGGAGTCCTTCTGGAAGCTGCCAGCCTCCTTACTTCAGTTCATGGCTTTGGCAGTTTTGCTTGCTGGAAGTTCGTGTTCTTTAAACAAAAATGCTCTACACATTACAAATGGTCACGTTAAGTAGGGCTGGGTTATAGCACATGTTATAAATTTATATTAAGGAGGGATCGATGATGGTATATGATGTTATAAATGTTATAATAAGGATATAAATGTTATAGTGGGATAGAAATTAAAAGAGAGGTAAAGAATTAAGTCTCAATCACTCTTTGATTTTAATGGCTTGCTTTGAAATTTAATATTGGGGGGAAACAACACCAAAAACCCCCCAACTGAGTCTTCTTAAACTGCAGAGTATTGACCCTGCAGATCGTAACTGTTTTGGAGAAGTCATAATACTCTATCATGCCAGTATCTCGACAGTGGTTTTTTAGACACATGGATTATTGAACCCAATTTACTGCTGAAAGTATTCCTCCATGTCAGAGCAGAAGCCACGACAAAATATGTGCTGCATATTTTTATTGTATTTAGGCTGCGAAAAGCCACTATGAAGACACCCCACGTATCTCTACGAAGAAAAATGTAGTCCTGTTTCAACATGGCTAACTACGGAAGGAAATCTTAGACACTTTCTACCGTAAAGGAGGCTGTTACATCACAAGAATGCGAATACGAGCATCAGGAACCTTAAACTTCTCTGTGCTACTGTTTTTGCTTACAGCAGTGAGAAAAGAAACATGTTCCCCTGAACTTCCTTTAGCTTCCACACCTGAGTACACAGCACATGATCAGCTCTAGATCCCCAACAGCTGTTGGTACAAAATACGTGAAGAAATCCCAGCACAATAAACAACAGACAGGACGGCACAGCCCAGCATCCAGCACGTCAACTTGAGCATAATGGTGCACTGTGTCTCTTCCTTGAAAAAAAACCAACCCCAAACCACAGAGCAAACAGGAAAACCACAAACCAATACCGTCATCTGGGAAAATCTTTCCAAATTGTATTTTAGAGAACCAGTACCCTGTCTGCGCCAGGGTCAGCCTCTGTTAAGCTCTTAAGGGCTTTCAATGAAAAGTGAACAGTTGCTGCTCCAATTCTGAACTCTCACTGACCGTCATGGAAAGTAAAGTGTTTCCCATTCCCTGCCAGCCAGGGGTATTAATATCCCCCCCAAACAAACTGAAACACCTCCAAGGAAATATCTGCTTCTGATTAATCTCCATCCCAGTGGATTCAATTTGTAACAGACAACCTGCTGCCTTGTTTACGCCTTTTTAATACAAGGAGCAGAAGTTGTATATAAGGGGTTTGTTGCCCTTAGGGCTGTAAAATCTGCCTCATGTGGCAGGGAGCCAGCTCTCTGAGGGAGCCTCCTTTGCTGTTTCACAGCTATTTTCTAATGGATAATTTTTAAACAGACACAAACGTGCGAGTCACCACCATCCAGGGCTGGGTCGGTGGGGTTTTTTCCCCCCCCTCTTCTTTAGTCCTGNGGGGTAGGGTATGCTTGCATTATTTCTTTTCTCCCTGCCTTCCCTCTATACAGCACAGCACATAAAACACCTCTCTCCCTTCAGCTTCATCGACCTAGGCTCAATTAGTGCAATGTTTTGCACACATCCAAACAAACACGAGGCACAAAGATATTTAGTTCAGCCCTCGCGTGTATTTGCACAGAAACCTTCAGTTAGGGATGCAAAGAGATTTCTTTAAAAAATCAAAAATCTCACAATGTAATGTACACAGCGTGGAAACGCCTACAAGGAGATGAAGTACCTGCACTGGGGAGATGTTCAGTTGTTCACTTCATCTTCCGTTGACAAGGAAACCAAACCGCACTTCATTCTCCAGGAAAACCTTCCACTGCCATCATTTTAAAATGTATTTATTTGTCTAAATGTATATATCTATCATCATCATCACGATAATAATAACCACCATAAAATACTGCTGTCAAAAGAATAAAAAAGTCAAGGTGCAAAATGTGCAAAAGTAAGGATCACCTCTTTGGCTTTCTGGTTTGCTTTGTTAGCTTTAACGAGGACAAAAAGTATTTAAAAATCATAACCGGAACATGCTGCAAGAAAACTTTCACATTAGAGACAGCCATCAAAAACTGAAAAAGAAGAAAAAACAAAACCCTGTTGATTGCACTGTCAGAAAAAAAAAAAAGAGAGAGAGAAAAAAAGAAAAAAGAAACAATAACAAAAAGAATAAAATTAACATCTTGCTCTGTGGCTTCCACCAGAATTGCAAGATTAGGAACTGTGTAAACACTGCTGTAAAACGTCTTAGCAATCCCCATCTCTTTACGGAAAAAAATGAAAACGCCACAAAAAGCAAACCTCAAAAAACACCCAAAAATAAAAATAAACCACCACCAGAGAAAATCCTCTGCAAAAAAGAGTTAGAAACATGCCTTTTGTCTTATCTTTTAAAAAATAAGCATCATCTTTCACATCGCTTTTCCTTGCCACAACAAAACCAGTTGCATTTATAGATATACAGCTGCTAAATGTATCTCAGTTGTTGCTGGACTGGCAAGTCTGTGTATTATTCATTGCATTATTTTTCATTCCCAGTGACTCCCGGCCCCAGCAGCACCTTTTGCTCACAGTTTAGTAAACCATCGCATGCTAGGAAAAAAAACTTGTCATCAGCAAAAGCTCAAATCCATTTAAACAATCATCAAAGAGGAAGAAAAAAAAATAAAAACCAACCAAAA
>VZRI01000946.1:88825-109463 GCA_013397515.1 Upupa epops | reverse complement strand
GGAGAAGGCATGGGGGTACCCCTGCGTCACCCGCTCTCACGGGGGTGTTGGGGCGCCGCCGCTGCTGCTGGGGAAGGGGCATGGCGGTGCCCCTGCTGCCGCCGGCGGCCCGGGCGGGTGCGCAGACCCCACTGTTCCCACCTTGTGTGGTGGGCGCCGGCTGCTTGCGGAGGCTGCCGGTGGGGAGAGGGGACAGGTACCGGCGGCCCCGTCTGTTTGCCTTTTGCCTTCGCCTCTTGCGCTGCCTCGCAGCCTCCCGCTCCTGCCGCCCTCCCAGTGCTCCCCATAACAAAGTTACTGGCCGAGGTGGGAAGGAAACGCGTGTCCTCGGCAGGGAACGCTCATGGGGCGGGGGGCTGCGCTCCTGGCGCTGCCCACGGTCAGGAGCAGCTGGGCACTGGGCGGCGACATCGGCGGCCGGGTGACCCCCGGCGGGCACCTCCCACGGCACCACAGGCTTGTGCCCGCAGCCTTCTCCCATCGGGGTGGGAATAGGGGTTGGATCCCCGAAGCAGCTCGGGTTGGCCGGGTGGCAGCTCTTCCTCTTTCACCGGCTAGAAATACTGTAGCAGGCGGTGAGCTACTGCTGCTGAGAGTTTCCTCAAGATGCTGCTTTTTCCCTTTTTAGCTCTCCTCGCCTGTCTCCGTCTGAGCAAACACGGCAGAGGCAGGGAGCGCTATCTGGGGCTAAAAGCAGCTTCTCCCCGCCTCCGACTGAACTGAGCCCTTCACCCAGCACCTGCCAGACCCCAGTCGACCACCTCAGCTTGGCCGGCAAAGTTTGTGCTCGGACTTCAGTGACCCCCAAAGTCTTCACAGCTGACAGTCTCCCTCAAAACTTAATTAATACTTGAGCAGTAGAAGGAAGAGCAGCAAGAGACATCTGTACGGTATAAATTAACAGAGCAGCGTGCATCTGTAAACCAGGCACTGCGATGGAGGGAGCGGTCTAGGCAGTACTTCCTTGCTCCCTCCTCCACTCTTCTTCCTCATTACCTTTGTTTTTTTAAAGCCCCTCTCTTTTCATCCAGGTCAAGAGGCAGGAGATACAGTCAGGTTATTACTGTATAAGAATTACTCTGGCCAGTAAGGATGCCCTGCTCTATAAAAGACTGTTGAGGGCACCAGCCTGCCTTCTTCACATCCTCGCACAAAGCTTTTTCCCTTGCCCTGACCATTTCTTTTTGTCTTCCTTGTCCTGTGTCTCTTCCCCAGTGTTTCCAGAAAATGAAAAGAGATGCTTCCTTTCGTCTCTGCTTTCAAGTTCTTTTATGAAGGATAAAAATCACACTGGCACAAGTTTATATATAAAACCATTACCTTCTCATTCTTTCATTGTATTTTGGTGCTGCTTCTGGAATTTCATACCAACCCTCATGTTCCCTTCCTGCTCTATGCTGCTCTCAGGAGTAGACCTGTACATCTGAGAAGGATTAAGACAAGCAAACCGAGTCCTTAATGGTAGGCAACTCTAGCAGACATGCTTGGTGTGAAACTAACCAGTTTAACTGGCAGTGTTTTACACAGATACACACGGTGGTGTCACAAGCTCTCACCTCTTGAGATTTCAGGGGTGGGAGATGTATTTCCTAGGATGATGTTGACTAAGTTTAGGCACTGCATGTGGCAGTTTTAAAATGATATTTGACATCAAAGCAAGTTTGCGGGTTGAGACCTCACAAACAATCCCATTTCCTCGTTGCTTTTCAGTTTCCATCCCTGTTTACGTAATTTTGAGCACATATGTCTTCCTGAAATAGCAGCAACAACAGGAGTTAAAGGATGCTGTTTTCGTGCTCTGGAGTTGCGTAATAGGTCTGGCTTGTAAATCAGGGTCGCATGAGCATGTATGCAGGAGACTGCATACATACCCTTTGGACAACATACTGTATGTGTTGTTTCCTCAGTAGATTCCAAGGCCTGGAAAGAAGGTAATCACCCAAATACCTGTTCTCCTTTTCCATGTGCGTGCGTTCATTTGTTATACTGTGACTTAAAAAGTCCTTCTGATACACGGGGTGCATTTGGATGGGAGCACTTGATGGTTAGGGCTGAGGGGCACCGTTAAGTCCCAGGGGCAGTGCAGTGAGTGGTACCAGACCAGCTCTGGAGACAGAGCTGTAGGGGATGCAGGCTCAGAAACACTGACAAAACCATTTCCTCTAAGTACTGTGAGAATGGGCTGGTTCCGAAGGACTTAACTTTAGCTTTAGCTAAGGACTCGCCAAACCATGCTACTGTTACTCTTCTGTTTACAATACATTAAGGAGAAGTAAACACTGGGGACTAAGAATGGCAACTTGGGCAGGAGGATGTGTTTGGGGTAGGTTGTGTGCAAGGGAGGCAGCAGGAGCTTGGAAGAATGCAATTTTCACAGCACCCCAGGGTGCCTTTGTTTATCAGCGTCCACTTTATGGTTACTGCTGCTAGATGTTTCCTCCAAGAGCAGTTGCACACTTGATGCTGGACCAAAATTAGGCAAAGATCTGCACGTTGCACGTGTTACAGCTCAGTTATGCTCAGTGTTTAACAAAGTGACCAGTAAAAGAATGCAGTTAGAAAAGAGGAAAAAGGAGAAGCATGCAATTCAACACATGGAGGTAAAGAGCTTTTTGCCTTTCCTTCTGCAGGACAGCATCTGAGCTCCATTGAAATCTGATTAAGTGTTAAAGGTAACCAAGAATTCTGGGCAGAAAGTAGATGAACCAGCACCTCGGTGCCTCTGCCTTGGCTACCAGCACAGAAATGCCTCCTTAGGTTCCCAAAACATTGTACTTTGCAGCCAGTGCTCGTGCTGGCTTATGTTGGGCTCACTATTAGAACCATAGAATCATCAAGGGTGGAGAAGACTTTCAAGATCATCGTGTCCAACTGTGCACCTTACAATCCTGAACCACTAACCCATCTCCTGAAACACCGTGTCTAGCTGGTTTTTGAACACTTCCAGGGACGGTGCCTCCACCCCTCCCTGGGCAGCCTGTTCTAAGGCCTCCCCACTCTTTCTGGGAAAGTGTTTTTCCTAATACCCAACCAGAACCTCCCCTGGCATAACCTGACCCCATTTCCTCTTGTTCTGTCACAAGGAGAGAGCAACTCCTGTTAACCGTGCCATACAATCCCAATATCACTCATCCCTTCACTTCTCAGTGCCACTCTCCTCCTCTCTCTCCCCCTGCTGCCTCATAGGAGCAGGAGTAAGCGCTGCTACTGTATGTACCACTGCTTTGGAAGTCTGCTTCTCTTTCTGTTGATGCTTTATTGGAGAAACACAGCCTTTTCACTGCAGTTACACTTCCTTACAGTAAAGAATACTCTTTTTGCAGGTAGTGAGCAATTAGCTGTAGTGTAACAGACCACACGGATCCATCAGCATGACTCAGCAGCCTGCAAGCCCGAGCTCCAGTTACAAACAGTTAGCACCGTCTCCTATTGCAATGGCAGAAGGCAGCTGAAACAATACCAACGCAAAAATAGCCATGGCAGTAATAACAATGAGGATAAAATGATTAGTGGTCCCTTGGCTAATTTCCATGTGGTCCCTTCCCAGCCATCCCATGTAATTACAGGGATGTAGGGGATTATTGTTTGTATGTGTTGATTGTGTGCACGGTGGTACCTAGCTGACTGGCCATAAACGCTACCTGAAAGAACTACTTGAAGTGAGCCAAGGTGTGGCGTTGGTGAAGGACGAGAAGACTTTGAGTTTCTCAAACTTTCAAATGTGTACAGAGTTAGCTGTCACCATGTCGATCCATTTCTGCTTTGCTTTCCTTAAAATTAATATCAAAGTGAACCGCTTCACGTTTCTAAAACAAGCTCTCGCTCATGTTGATAAATATGGAATATTACTTCAGACTGAAACACACTTTGAAAAGGCTTTTCCTTCATCTGTTTCTCTTTGCATGATATCATTGCAGTTCTTGCTTTTTATTATTATTTTTCCCCAAACTCTGCACTTCTTCTCCTTTTATTTGCCTGACAGCTTTTTAAAGACATTGTACTTCTTCCTATAGTGAGTGTAGCTCAATTATCCTATTACCACTTCTGCAGCTAAAACATCCAAGTTGCTGAGCACAATGCAGGTGAAAAAGCTTGGTAATAAATGACAAAAGAACTAAAAGCAAGGCAGCTCAGTTTAAAGGAGAGAAAATAAAGTACCTGAAAGTTATGCTCACTGTGGGTTTCGGTTGGTTGGTTGGTTTGGTTTTAGATCGTGGTGTATCATTCAGGATTAAATGCTGGCTGATGACTGGCACTTGCAGTTGAACATAGGGACACTGAGAGCTGAGACAATATAGTACTTATAGGGTTAATCGGACACCACTCAGGAAGTTTGCCTTTGCAAGAAATGAGTAACTCAAGAAGATAGTAGTTTTGTGGGGCAGAAGACTTGGAAGGAAAAACAACCACACCAATAAAATAACCTTAAACATTTCTGGCCATTAAAGAAATTGGCAGATTTTTTAAAATGACAGTTAAACTGAGAAACCTGGCTTTGGTAGAAACAGTGGGGAAGAAGAGCATTGTCTTCTGTGAATCAGAGCCCACGTGCTCACGGTGGACACCCGTAAAATGAACAGACATAAATCACATGACTCTTTCTCGGTCTAGTTTAAGTGATTCAACAACTATAATGTGCCTCTGTGTTAGAACTCAATTTACTGGCCAAGCATTCATCTCCGTAAACCTACAACAATCCTTGTTCAGCCTTCAGCTGCTGCAGTTTCAGAGGGACATCCTGTCCTCCTTTCCTACAGGGCATTGTTTTGCCTCCTAACCGCCATTCACGAGTAGTGTGTAAGGCAAGATGATCAAATAACTGAGTGGCCCTGTGGCTGGCATTTATCATCACGATGGAGCACGGACTGTAATGCAGGTATTTCCTGAAAGAAGAAATTGCTGTAAGCATTGCACTGCTCACGGACAACTCTTTGCATGCAGTGAATGCACAGGTATGCGTGCGTAAGTACTGCTGCATCACATAACCTGGTCCTCTCTTCTCTTTTTATGGCCCTGCTTTCCAGTTATGAACAAGAGCTAATCTTAGTTAGCTAATGAGATCTGATGGGATTGCAGTTCCTAGTAGGATGGCCGGAGGCTAGAGGGTTTTTGTGTATGTTGTTTTATTCATGTGCTGTCCTGCTGAGTACTGTAACGAGTGCTAAGCACTCAGTCTCATCCTCTAAACAAAATACCCCTTCAAAATAAGGAGTGCTGTGGTTTTTTTCTAAATGGAAAGACATCTTGTAGTAGGGCATGTTTGGCTCTAACCTTGTCTGCCCTGCGTAAGTGCAGAGAATTTATAGACAGGAGAAGGTTTACTCTAATTACATCAGGTAGGTTGAGGTCAATAATTCGGAACATTCTATCAGCATGCTGAGTAGCGTTTATTAATTGATCTTTTCTTACTTCTATCCTCAATAACACAAACTTCTTCTCACAACCACCGTTTCTTTTCCATCTCCAGTTTATCAAGGATCACCATCTGGGACAGCAGCTCATCTTTTTTTTGGTTTTGAGGTAAATTATTAACCTGTGAGACCATGCAGCAAATCTGTGCAAGACAGAGTTCCCTGCCACCCCTTGCCCAGTGCAGCTGCAGCAAGGCTTTGTGGGGTTTGTGTGTGGTTCCCATATAGTGAAATCTCTGCACTGCTGCAGCACGTTGAATGCTTTGCAGCTTGTAAATGACTCATGCAGCACACTCCCTTCCCTGTAGCCGACACAGAAAGCCAGGGAAATTGCTTGGGAACGAACCTCCTTCTGGCTTACATCACAAATTACTGCCGTTACAGGATAACACCCAAAGGCATTACCCAGCCTGAAATGGGGGAATCCAGCCCGAGGTAGAGTCATCATGAAACACAGGGATCAAAGCTCTCTTAACAGAAGTTATGTATGTAGGATCATTTACAGCTGGGAACACAAATCTTTTACAAGTCTACCTTTCCAAAGTTTTAGTACCTGTTTCCTTCTTTTGGCAGATGCCAGTAACTGGCATTTATTGTGCTTGATGTGAAGGGACTGCTTTACTGGCAAACGGATACAAGACATGCAGAGCCATCCAGGCAAATCCCATTCATTTATGTGAGATCAGAGCAGCAGTTTCAGCACAAATAAATCTTGGAAAAGACCAAGACACTTCAAATCTGCCAGTTCCTTTAGATAGTAATTGCCCGCTGGGTCAGCATTTATTTAGGAACCTGGTATCGTTCAGAAATTCCAGGTGAACATGAACTTCTTATGGGTACTCAGTCCTTCCAACAAGCAAACTCATGCTGCCCAAGAGCAATCTAGATATCAAAAAACCCTCCAGTGTTCTATGAAAACACTCCTCCTCGTGGAAGAAGGACAAGTTTGTGCTCATCCTGTAGTGGGTAACTTCACTATTGTAATAACAGCCAAAGAAACAAGCACGTGTTGCCTTCTCGTTGTGTTTGAGTGTGCTTACTTTGACATACACAGTGTTTATATGCCAGAGAACATAACTTATTGTAGAAGATCTATCATACCTGTTAAAAAAATGGGCTGGAATAGCTTGCACTTGTGATGGAACTCCTCTTTTCCCCATCAATCCATCAGATTTTGTATCTGGCTCTGTTTTTTCCTACATGCTAAATCATTTCCCCATTTTCATACACCAGCTGAGTGCTTAGGGGTTGGACTTGATAAACTTGAAGGTCTTTTTCAAACTTAGTGATTCTGTGATTCTCCTAGAACTTTAAAGAAAAGAATCTTTCCTCCTGTGCTTTTTGAAACTCTTCACACAAGTTAAGGGTTTTTGTTCTTAGCAGCAGCCCCATCTATCAGAAAACACTGAAAGGTGTCAGGAGGGGAATTTGCTCTTTGTTTCTGAGGATACAGGTGGGGAACTACGAGCATCAAGGTGATTTGGAAAGAAACAGGTGTTGATAGCTCTGTTTTTACACGTAATCTCTCAAGGTAGAATTGCAGAGTTTTACAGGGGTGCCAGCTCTTAGCCAGTGCCTACCACATCAAGAAAGTCACCTGCAGTGCAGCTGGCAGTACCAATAACATTGCAGTTCTGCATCAGTATCAAGAAAAGGATAATTAGCTCTGCAAAGGGGATGTAGAAGTTATGAAGCAACCTTTTGATTTCTTTATTTTTTGTTTTCTCACATTTGCCTAATATTTGTTCTCTCAGTATGCCACGACACGTTGGAAGAACAGCTATTTGTATTCATATATTCTTCTCCCATCTACAGAGTATCTTGCTCTCTGCTCAGAAGGGAAGTTTGTGTTCTTGGTTTATAGTGATGCTGATCGAGGGTTGCACTGTCTCTCAGAAAAAGCAGTATAATCCCGTGAGAAACCAGTGGGCTCCCCTGACCAGTTTTACGAACGAGAATCACAAAAGCAGAGGAAGAAGAAAAGCTAAAAACCAACCCCTCTGAAATTGCCAAACGTACTTCTGTTGGTAGTGGAGGCGGTCTGTACAAACACTAATTATTGATGGTTTCCAGAAAAGAGGCGTTCATAGAGTTTATAGCAACAAATAGATCAGTGCTCTGTGATCGTGATGTTCATTTGTCTCAACAAAATAACTCTTCCACACCAGCTACACGCTGTAGTTGTCTGCGTGTACAAAGGACACCCTGTGATTGTTCTCTCACATGAAACACCTTCCAATTCTAATAAAGCTGTACAGCGATCTGAATTCAAGCAGTGCTCTTGTGGTGTGAGATGGGCTGGGCCGTGGTGATGGGGACAGGGACCTGAAATGACTTCTGTAAGAAGTTTCAGCAAACCAGGAAAAAACTCGTCCCCATATCTGGGTAGAATCCACCTCTGCCTCAGCCAGCCAGCACCTCCACAGATTCATCTGTCTGGATGGGGAAACTGTCTGGGGGCTCTGGGCTGATCGTTTGTTTGCTTTGGGGATGATTTTTTTTGGGGGTGGGTCTCATTTATGTTGGGGAATGGGGGAAAGAGAGAGCCATGCCGCAGTCCCAGCTCTGTGGAAGAAGGAAGGGGACACCTCATGAGGAGGTGTTCTCCACTACATTCGCCTTGGTATGTAGTGAAAGGTGGTGGGGAAGGAGATGGTCTGTTGCTGAGCAGGCTCAAGGGAGCTGGCATACAGAGGAGCCAACAGAGGAGGAGGTATCAACACTCTGAATTCTTAAACAGGCAGGACTAGTGGTGAAAAGCAATCATCTTGTAGCTGCCAACCTTCTCATAAACGTAGTACACAGGTCTCAAAATACAACGGAAGAGATAGACTCAACAGAGATCATCTGAGGGAGGTTGAGAGTAGAAATGTGGATAACAAGCCAGGAAATAAGCTGCAAAGTGTTTCAAAAGATAAGTAAAGGGTAAGTTCTCAAACAGAGAGAGAAAATCAGCCAAACAGAGGTGAGGGAGAAGCTGCAGGAGCTGTAGGTGAAATCGGTAAGAACTGGAGGAAATAGGGTAGAGAATTAAAGCCAAGAGGAAGTTGTGAATGCAAACAGGGAAGAAGCCCATGAGAAAGGCAAAAGAGGAATAAAAGCAGTGCTTGGATTAGAAAGTGCCTGAAGTATGTGGGAGACGTGACAGGTTTTAGGTCAGGCCACAGGCAGTTCTAATGGAGGGAGTATAGAGAGGAAACGTTCAATTCCAAATCACAGTGACATCAAAAATCAGTAGTTGTGGAAGATGTGCAGAAGATCTGAGATGTGAAGGACATGGACCTGGTAATGAAAACAGAGGGTGCCTCACAGCGGTAATATTTCTCTTCATCATTTCCCATTATTTCTTCATTATTTACCTTTTAGAAAGGTAAAGTAGGAAGTCACAGCCTCTGGGTTTTCTATCTGTGTCTGTAAAGCTGTGTACGGTCTCAGGACACAGCAAGTACTTAACAGGCTTGGTCAGGAGACAGGCCAGCTGGCAACGTCAGGAGCACAAGTCGCTTCAGCAATGCCTGGGCTGTGTGTGGTAAGTCGTTGAATTGGCAAATGGAAGAGGAAAGGGAATTTAATTTTATTCGATTTATGAGTCAGTAACTCCTTGCCATGGCAGCCAAATCCCTTAAAATATTTAGATTTTCCTTTGTAATCTGTTCAAAGGCTAAAGCTCTCTACAGTCTCCCCTTTTCCAGAGACAATATACAATCATAAAGTGTGTCTCAGGAGTATCTCTAATTCCCAGCGCTTGAGCCTGCATAAATGAGAGCAAAAAGCTTTCTTCAGTCTGATAGAATCCCCTCTGACTCCGCTGGTTGAATGCAAAATGAGAGCGCATGGAGGAAGGACCACTTTTGAGTTGTCTTTGGCAGTGAGGATTTAGTTCTGGCCCTCACAACTGTTGGCTTCACAAGTGTTTTTTCTCTGTTTTTGCATAGATGAATACAGAGAAAGGGAAACCTACAGTGCGGGTCCTTGCAGACCACATCCCCTAGATGTGTAAATTGTTGTGTGTCATTCTTTAGGATCCATTGCTCTAATTAGTCCTGTGAAAATAGCATTGCCCAGAAAAGCATCCAATACATTTCTATAACCTGCCAGTGCATTGTAATCAATGTTTGGGGCACTGGAATATTGCTAGAATTCATTAGAACGGGGTGAGGCATGCAGCATGAAGCTGGTGTTCAGGTGCTTCACACTGTTTCACGTGCCAGTCTTCCTTTACTCGAGTGAACCATACGCGTTGGCTGCAACAAATGTCTTCAAGAGAAAGAGCACCTTTAGTATTTTCTGCTCTGACTAGCACAGATTTGTCACGAAGGGAATACTGTTCTGTCAGGCTTTTTCTTTCCTGGTGCACTGGAATCACATGTGGTTGTACACTAACGGGGAGCAGTGGGTGTATAGCGACCTTGCAGTCCCTGAAAGGGGCTGTCAGGCGGCTGCGGATGACTGTTCAACAGGGCATGTAATGGTAGCTTGAGGGCTCATGATTTGAAGCTGGAGAAGGGTAGATTTAGGCCGGATATTGGGAAAAAACATTCTTGAATCTGGGGGTGGGAGATCCCTGGAACAGGGTGTCCAGAGAGCTGGTGGAGGCCCCATCCCTGGAGCCAGTCAAGGTCAGGCTGGATGGGACTCTGGTCACTGTGGTCTGGTGAGTGATATCCCTGCTTGTTGCAAGGGTGTTGGACTAGATGCCTTTTGGAGGTCCCTTCCAACGCAACACATTCTATGATTTTACATGTCTATACAGCCCAAAGTTTGCTTCCCCAGGGAGAATCAAGAAACCTTGTGACCAGTAGTTTTTATGTTTGTAAACAGGTCTTTCAATATCAAACCTACTACATCTAAGGTAATGTGCTGCTTCTTCCCAGGGACAGAAACACTCCTGTTTCCTAAATTTGCAATACTGAAAGGACTGCTGCTGTACATCCTTTGGAAACAGGACTTCTAAAATAGATAACGCTACGTTGTTCCTGGCTTTGCCACAAGCGCTGTCTGGGGACTCTCAAAGTTTGTAGAAACTATAACCTTTAGTTCAGATTTTGCACAGATAAATAGATCACGTGCAGAACTTAATAGATGCATGCAGAGCATATCAATATTGTGCCTTAAAGCATTTCTGCACTCGCAGTTTCTCTTCATGGCAGATAATGCTGGAGTAAGCTGGAGACAAGGGGTGTTCTACAGAAGCCAGGAAAAGTGTGTGCCTTCCCTCCTGCGGGGGGATGTGACAAAGAAGCAACACTCCCCTATGTATTTCTCTTTCTTGAAGAGCAGAGGAAATAAAAGATCCTGGATTCTCAGCTCCCAGAGAGACCCCACCTTGCTGCCTTGCTTAGGCAAGCAAAATGAGGACTGTGTATGGGGTATAGTCAACGTCTTTAACGATGGAGACCTCTGGAGTTGCAGGGTTTTTAATGGGAAAGCATACCTTAGAGCGTTGTAGCTCTGCATGGGTGTACAAAGGGAGTAGACTTTTCAACCCAAGCTGCAATTCTTACTGGAAACTTGCTGGCTGTTCTTGTAGGCCTGTGTAGTTCATCAATTTTGTATAGACTTACAGTAGTGTTTTTCTTCTGGTGAGTGGCAGGGCTGCTGCCTGTCTCGGGAACCCCTGCTTTTAGGCACTAACTCCACAATCTGCTTCAGTCTCCTTTATGCAAACTCAGTCAGCTGAGCCAACACAATGACAGCTTCCACAGAAAGGCTGAGTGAAGGTGTCACATCTGACTCCTCTCTCACCCATAGGTGCTGTCAAACCTTGGAATTTAATCTTTGAGATTAACACCTGAAAACTCAGAGCTGTGGAGTCAGGATTTAGGCTGTAAATCAGTCAAGCTGTGTAATAGTTTGAAAGCTCAGTGGTCAAACCCAGTTCTCCTTTCAGCCAAGCACAGCTTTTAGTCGTGTTTGTGGAGTCAATAACATACACACGCAGTCTAGTTACTGACTGAACGGGCGCATCTTCGTGCTGAGAGCTGTAAAATCAGCTAAATCCATAAGCATGGGATGCAATATTTTGGAATGATTTTATTCATGAGGCAACTGCCTCGCCTCTGTGTGCAGAATATCCTTGTGACCAGAAGGAACGATCAAAGACAGCTCGGATATATATAGATCAATGCTTGAAGTTCCCTACTGTAGTGAGCAGTCTCTGAGAGACTGAGCACTGTGCTGAAAAACAAACGAGTTCAGGCTTCTTTATGTGCATTTGAGTTTGTAAAAGTTTTAATGAAAGTTGGGGGTTTTTTTGGATTCCTTTCTTTTTTTAAATTTAAACGAGAAGTTTTAATAAGCAGCCTTTTGTTTTGCTTTTGGGAAAAGAACCAGCAGCTTGTGCTCCTTGATTTGCATTCTTTTTAAGATGGAACGTTAAAAATGGGTAACAATTTCTCTAAATATGTTTATCAAGTCTTTACAGATGCTGTTTTTATAGACAGCTCGTAGGGTGACAATAAAGCTGGGTGTTTGAAAATGTCACTAAACCTCTGCTGGAATTGTGTTGACTGAGTTTTACTGTGAGTCGGCAATGACACGCACGCAAACAGCTGAAATTGAATCCTTAAAAACATATAATTTCACAAACTATGCTATGTGAATAAATAGTTTGAACTGTTTTTCAGTGCATTTACTTTTACAACATTTTGCAATCACTAATCACTTAAATCTGAGGAAAAAGGAGGTGCCTTCTGTTTCACGCCATCCCTTGCTCACAGCGGCTGTGTGGTTCCCTGTCTCTGTGAGGGATGCCATGCATGCCATTTGGGCAAACTTCATCTTTGGTTTTATCACTGTTTCTGCAAAAAATGAAGTGGAATGTTGGGTTAAATAGTCCAGAAGCAATGTTGGACCGTATTTGCCAGTCTGGTGTGAATGAAAGAAGAATCTGGGTTGTGACACTCAAACAAACGCTGATCTATTGCACCCATGTCAGATATTTCCTGGTCTCTTTTTTCATATTTAGTTCCTAACACTGCGCTCATTGTTCGTTCTTGGCGTCCGTGGTGAAAGGTCCTGCATTCAAGAAGGAAGAAAGAAGGAGGTGAACCATGAAATATTAATTGTGCAGTACTTTCTTTTAGATATGGGGCAGATTTGTCTCATCGCAGCTACACCAAGATCCTCTACATAGGAGCTTTTGTTTAGGAGGCTTCCCACGTGCACTTCTACACACTTGAATGAGTGAAATTGTTTAGTTACTGCTGACAACCTCGGCTGTGGAAGCAGCACTCAGTCAGACAAAGTTCTGTACTCCTATCCAAAGCTTTTTTCTTCGCTTATAGAAAGGTGGCCACTGTGCAGACACCCTCATGATAAATCCATGTTGTTATTTACAGTAGTCTCATCTTCAGGAGCCTCCCTAGAATCCTTTCCTCCACACGACGTCTGAATCATGATGAAACAAAACTAACTGGCATGAGCAAGACTCGCTGGGTGGCTGCGTTGTCTTCTTTCCATAGTACTCTTGGTTGTTGCTGTAAGCTAATGGTAACGTTGATGGCACGCTAGTGTCTGCAAAAGCACACAGGTCGGGGTCAAACCCCATCGGGGTTATTGACCTGAGCAGCTAGAACTGGATGACGTGACAGTTTGTCTAGCTGATCAATATTTAAACTGTAGAAGACTGAAATAAACAGGACGAGTGGCTGGTCTGGGTTTTTTTAAGGTGTTGGAGAGGACTCTTGGGAAGTGTTGATTTTTTTAGGCTGGGTGTTAAAACACAAGGGCTTGCACTGCTAAACGCAACTCAAGACTTCGTGAGTCCTCTTAAGAAGTGTTTTGTAGAGCGAGGTGTCCTTGAGAAGCTGTGATTGAAAATCATCGTTTATCACTCAGAATTTCTTCATGACTCTTTTACTACCATCCAGTGAGCCAGGAAAGCATTTTTCAGGTGGTGTGGCTTAGAAAGGACTGCAAAAACACGGTTGAGAGGACAGATGCTTGGGTTCTATTAGCACCATTACTATTATTATTGCTTGGGGGGTTCTTCTGCTTGTTGGGGCTTTTTGGGGTTTTTTTATAGTTAACCCTTTAATGAAGGGAACAGAAGTGGCCGAGGGCTCTTAACATGGCATGAATTTGGCAGTATTCCCAGGAAGTCAACAGGAAAGGAGAACCCTTAATAAAATAAGATAGAATTTACTGTGGACATTTTCTGATAGGAATAATTTTCTGAATAGCACTGAAAAGCGTTTTCTCTTTTATAACCCTTCTTTCTTTAGGGGAAAGTTCTGTACTTCCTACTTCCCTGCTGGCCTGTCCCTATTCTTGTGGATACTTCCCGCCAGGTCCATGTTGTGAGGAATAATCATGTTCAGGCTTTTCTGAAAGAGCCTTGATTGCAGACCTTCATATATTCCCCCTTTGTCTTCTAAATCTAAATCGGTTTCAGAATATAAGATTAAAATAAAAGATTTGCAAAGGTAGGTGTTATACAGACAGGGCAGGAATAGAGTTTCCTTATCGTTACAGAATGAGTATCATGTGAAGGTTCAATCCTTCACCTCTTGATTTTGTTTCATGGAGAATCCTGACCGAAGCAGCTCACACAGCAGTAATGCCGCTAGCCAGGATGGTTGCCCATGAACATGCATTTTGAAGGGAGAAGGTGAAGCTCTTCTGAATTATTGAGAAAGGCAGAGTGATCAAATACACTTTTTCTAAGGGATTCCTGTCACTCCTGCTCTGCTTTCAGTCTCATTTTATTTCATCCTGAATACTTTGCACTCCTAAAATGCCTTCCACCGTAGCATGGCAAGCCATGAAAATGGCAATTGGATTAAAACTGTGAGATGCCCAAGCAAGTTCCACGTGTTTCAGTGAAATGATTCATACACCCAAACTGAAGAGAAGATCCCCCGAGGAATAACATTAGTTTAGCACTGAATTATTTATGTGCTTTTTCAGTTCTGAATTGCACCTCTGTGTCCTGGGGGTGTTTGAAGCCACGGAGCATTAGAATTAGAAGCCATCAGGAAGCTTTAGTCTTGCTGTAGACACTGTCCTGGTTTGCTAAGCTGTGGGAGGTCTTCTGTGGCTTCTGCTTGCTGTGCCTCAGCTCTGGGGCACAGGTCCTCTCACAGTCCTCCCCCTCAGCAGTCCGTTATTTGGTGGCCTCACTGAACACAGTCTTGTCTGCTACGGGTCTGCTCGCTGCTCAGACACCTCAGCTATCAGTTGTGGGGCTTTTATGCTGAAAAAGCATTTCATTTTGAAGCTGGAGGTAGCTTGCCTAGCAGACCTCCTGCTCTGGACTGCTCAGTGTCTGGACTCTACAGGTGATTGATGGATAGAGTCCAAAAAGGGAAGATAATTCCTGCTGCTTCACCCTTTTCTTTGTCATCTTCTTGTTGCCCTGTTCATGTTCCACCTGATTCTGCTGCGATCATCTTGAGAGAGAGACAGAGCTCCTGTAGAAGACAGCTTTCCCCCCATCAATCAACCAAGGGCACAAGCCCAAGCCTATTTAGAACCTCTGGCTAAACCATTACACACGGTCAAAACGCTGATGTCCCAATTCCTTTCTGTGGGATGAATGGAATAGCAGAAGGAGGTCCAGTAGGGAGGGTGGAGGTGGGAATAGGAAAGACCCAATTTTGACTTGTGCTGCAGTTTTAGACAGCGGATGGAAGTCCTACCTGAACAGGGAGTAGCACTGCAGGAGGTAAAATGATCTGCCAGCTCAGTCACAGCTCCCCAAGCTTCACTATTCTGAGAAATATAGATATGGTACCAGGATGTGTGATGACAGTGTGCTTTTGGGCAGCAGCAACGTCCAGAACTGCTGACAGTAAAAGGGTTTATGAATCCCTTTAGTTCTTCATTTGGCCTTGAAGCAGAAGTGTGCGGAAACATTTATGGCATTGATTACCAAAGTCACCTCAGATATTGGCCACAGTATTTCAGCTTTCACTTCACCGAAGAGGGAACTCGGTGACCTCCAAACAGCAACTTGTTCAGTGCAGCTACAAGCCACCATAGCACAATTATTTAGTATTTATTGAAATCCATGTATAAAATGTAGAATATAAGAGCAGGAGGAATGCACTGTGAGTTTAAGTGGGATTGAGGAGCGGAATATATCTTGACCTCCCTACTGCTAGGGTTTTTTTCAAGAAAGCCTACAACAGTCGTTAACTTCACTGATGGGAGTAACTGCATAAAAATTCAAGGGCAAAGTTGAACTCTAAGCAGAAGGATATGTTTTTAAGAAAATAAAAGTACAAACACAAAGTAAATATTGAAAGGACTTTGACATAAAGAGTCCACATTGAACAGACACTGCTATAGTATCAGGAAAAGCTGACAGATTAATTTGCAATATGCCTAATGAAGCAACAGAGCTTCAAAGAACTTGCCCCAGCTCCCTCAGAAAGAACTAGGAGAACAATAGCTCTTCCCAGTTGTGTCATCTGTGGTTTGTACACTTGCTAATTACCTTGTTTTACAGACGTAAAGCTTAACAGCTGCATTTTTCTGAAGTTCAGATAGGTTTTATTATAGTAGGTACAATGCTCCTTTGCATGTAATACTGGAATGATCTCTCTACATGCATACCTTCCTCACTTTCTGATGTATGTATGTATGTAGGCATGCATGTTTGTATGTATGTTTGTATGTATGTATTCATGTATGTTTGTATTTATGTATGTTTATATGTTTGTATGTATGTATTTATGTATGTTTGTATGTGTGTATTTATGTATGTATGTATGTATGTATGCATGCCTGTTTGTGTGTATGGATTTATGTATGCATGGATTTATGTATGCATGCATGTTTGTATGCATTTATTTTTGTGATTACCAGTTTCAACTCTGGGAAGAGACTGAAGGGCACAACAACGTGCCTGGCAAAGCATCCTTCTGTACTGCAGTTCCCACTGCAGGATCTGTGATTTATTTATTGCAGTGGTGGAGGAGAGCACAGGGAGATTCTGGATCTTCCCAGAAGGCTCTTGCCAAAAGTCAGTAGAACTCCAGTGGCAGGATTATTTTCGGCTAGAATTCATTACATCTGTTGTCTTGTTGACAGACACATCCAGGTGTTCCCACTGGAAGCGCTCAGGGAGGATTTCTTAACGCACAAACAGGAAAAGACATTTGAATCAGTGCTTCTCGGTCTTTCAGAATAATTGCTCAAAGACTTTAGAAGACAGCAGGAGTAAACATCATCACGTTGATTATTTTCTGGGGCAAGCGACAGGGGATATTTGAGTTCAGTTCACTGTTTGCTGTCAAATCAATATTCTTACAATTAATTTCTGCTGGAACACTAAACCATGAAGCGGGTGCCTTCAGTCTGAAAACTGCACACTTGGAAGGCATCTTCTACGTATGTATGCCTTTCTTCACGCCTCACTTTCACTAGTATGATAAAACCCCCGGACAACCATGGGCCCAAATAGATTTCCTTGTATTACTTTCCATAGGAGCCTTTGCCTCTGTTTTGTGGTTGAGTGAATTGTGAAAGCATTTCCTTACGGTGAAGAAAAGACACAACTCTTGTTTACCGATCTCTGTTGTCTCATGGGCAAACATAAAGTAGACAATAAGAAATCAAGTACACCATTCTGGATTAATTCTGTCAAAAAATAAAGCTAGAACATCAAGCATGCCATGTTTATTCCTGTGTTTTCAGGTGGAGAATGCAGCTTGGACTCTACAAAGCCTTTGCTGTGATGATCTCATGTTTCACTTGTTTGACTGAACTGGGTTCTGTCTTTGGCTAGAACACAACGTAGGACCTCTCACAGAACTCGGTGATTTTCTATTCAGTACGTTACAGGTTGGAAGGGACCGTGAAAGGTCATCTGCATCCAACCACCCCTGCTGCAGCAGGGTAAGGCTACAGCACCTGGCCTTCTCAGACAGTTTCACCATCCAAGGACTCAACCAGACCCAACTCTGCTTCTCTGCCAAGACAAGATCGTGCCTTTTTCCAGGGTAGAATTGCCATAGGCATGAACAAGAGTATGTGGTACTTGCTCTTGCAGCGCTCTTCTGATGTTGAAGCGTGTTTGTCTCAAGAACTTCTGGAGTTCAATGCACTTTCTGTCTATTTAGTGTCCTGAGCATACGTAAACTTTAAAACAGCCTTGCACAAAATGCTCAATAGCTCAGCTGTCTTATCTTCTGCACAAAGAAACACATCCTGGACACTTGGTTTTTCCTTAGCCTTCTTGCAGCACCATCCAGTCCTCTCACAGCACAGTTTCAGGCTGATGGTATGGAGTTTCTTGTCAAGTTATTGTCTCAAACACTTACACTCTAATTGAAAAAGGGTTTGGCTGGGGTTCCAATGAGTACCAGGAAGATTTATGGGGTACTTCAGTGTGGCTCTTTTAAAACCGCTTACTTCAAAGCAAACCCGAGTTCTATTTCCTCCAAAACTCGCTTCCAGACTGTGTGGAAGTTAATTTTTCCTTACATCGAATACGACACCTGAGGAATACTGACATGTGAATTAAAAGCTAGGAACCAAAGCTGACCTCAGAATTTAAATTGAGCATGTTTTCCAGGTATCTGTCAAAGATCACAGAGAGGTTCCTTCAGAATATCGGAAAGGACTTAATTTATTTAGCTGCTTACTGGTAGGCATCATCACTGTGCTCTGCTGCAGCAGAAGAGCGCTGTGCGGGTCGAGCACTGGCAGGGCTCTTAATGAACCCCCAGGAGATTTTCTTGTTTTCCCAGCTCTGCTGGGAAGTGCTGACTCATTCAGAGCAAGCTACTCCTCTGGCATCTCAGATTTCCCTAGCTGTGAGACAGGACTAATGATATTAGAAGGAACAGATCTGTTTTAAAAACGAATACAGTCACCAGAAATAGGCACATTCGGAGGATTCAAACTGCTAACAAGCCTGGGGAAAACTCGGCTAAGTCTCAGTCACAACAAGTATTTCTATTATAAAACATATAACACTATGTAAGTCAGCAATTGTTTGCAATGTAGAACAAAGAAGGCAGAGAGTGCTTCCTCTGACAACGACCTTGTAGATTTCAGTTTGAAGCAAAGTGTTCTCAGTTTTACTCTGTTCAGCTGTTTTGGGCCACTCACCTTCTCTTCCCTTGATCTTGCAATTAAATAAAACCATCTGTTATTCCCTGTCCTAACAAATACCACACAAATGCTGAGGCTGTTTTAATAACAATGTGGGTAGGAAAAGAATGTGTTACCGTTACTGCATCCCATTGAACTGAGACTGGGAACAGGCTTTACGGCGTGACTGAGAGCACGGGCAATGCTCTGTCCCTGTCTCAGCTGGGATGGAGCTAACGGTTCTCCTTAGCAGCTAGAGAAGTGTCGTGTTTGGATGTCTGTTCAGTTTTGGGCGGATAAACAATCCTACATCAGCCTGATTTTCATACCCGGTCTGCACTCTGTTGGCAGTAGATTTGCCGTATCTGTTGGTAGTAGCTTTTAGTAACTTGGGAGCTGGTATTGTTCTAGAAGTATGTCTTACTCATTAGAAATCGTGGAGCTGTTAAAATGCTTTAATCTCATAGCTTAATTTAAAAATGTTTTGAACATGTTCCGTTATTTACTTTTATCCAGCTTTTCTTACACAAAGTCAAATGTTCTTACAAATATCTACTCATTTCCTTGGAGAATTGTGGTTGCTCACAGACTTCTATTCCTTTGATTTCTCTCCTTTCATGATTTCCTGTGTGCTTCTTTCCCTACTATTAAAAATGGTCCCTGCAGTTGGAATTGTTGGGATATTTTTCTCTCTGGCATCGGAAAATGTTTTCTGCTTATTTTCAGCGCCTCGTTTATTGCATCACTTAATATTTACAGGGCCGTAGCGACTCCGAGTAATCATGACAAATCAATTGATAACATTGCAGACTGGGTTTGTGGAGTGTGCAAGCGGACTCCATCAGAGAAGGGTGGCAGTAACTCTATGCTTGGTTTGTGAAATGTTTAGAATCATAGACCCAGTCAGGTTGGGAAGGACCCTTGGGACCAACTCCATCAGCCCCTCTCTACAAAGTTCACCCCTAAACGATAACCCCCAACTCCACATCCACACAGCCTTTGAACACCTCCGGGGATGGTGGCTCAACTCCCTCCGTGGGCAGGCTATGCCAATGTCTGACTCTTCTTTGTGTGAATAAAGCTTTTCTAATGTCCTGTCTAAGCCTTCCCTGCTGCTGTTTGAAGATGACCCCTCTTGTTTTATCACTAATGGCCCATGAGACCAACACCAACCTCTCTACAACAACCCTTAGGGTAGTTGTAGAGACCATTGAGGTCTCCTTCCTTTTCTCCAAACTAAACATCCTCTGCTCCTTCAATTGCTCTTCATAAGATCTATTCTCCAGGCGCTTCACCAGCTTCCTTGCCCTCCTCTGCACCTGCTCCAGAATGATCCAGACTGATCTCACTGCAAGTAGCTGGGATATAAGATTCAGGCTGCAATGACAAATTAATGCAATGTAAGCTGGTAGACAGTTTTGTCAGCTTACAGAGAAAAATTGAGTGTCTAACATCTATAAAGGCAACGCCACAAGCCCAAAACATGTTCTGTGTTATTATACCACGCACGTGGTAGAAACACTGCCAGAGAGTTTCAGACTGGAACATAGAGAGGGGGAACATTGTGATGCAAGGACTGCAGCGTGGATCGTCAGGTGGCCAAGCAAAGCAATGCCACATGGGTGGAACTCCCCTTCCAAGACTTCAAAGTACTGCTTTTAAGGTGCCAGAGTAAGGTTTTAGACAACCCTGCAATCAGTCTCACTGTGACTGCACACTGAGAGGAACAGCAGTGGGTAAGTGAGGATGAATAATACCTGCGTCCTTCTGAGCTCAATCCTGTGCCCATTTCTCACCCTGTGAGGAGTACATCTGATGACATGCACACATCCTGTTGCGAGACAGACACTATAGACTTCTGGAAGCATTCAAGAACAGTTTGGATTGGATCTCTCATTAGATGGTGTTGCCCACAGCAGGGGGTTTGGAACTAGATGATCTCTGAGGTCCCATCCAACCCAAACCATTGCACAATTCTGTGACCTTGTGATTTTTTCCTGGTCTCTAGCCATCCACATAAAGAGGGGCATTAACCATAAAATCTTGGTTCCCCCTTTTACAGACTGTAAGGAGTGCAGATACACACATCAACAAATACAGTCACTGCTATGCCCAGTTCCTCTTTGAAATTCACCTGGAGTACTGTCTTCAATTCTGAGCCCCCCAGTTCAGGAAGGAAGTCC
>VZRI01000946.1:70749-88671 GCA_013397515.1 Upupa epops | reverse complement strand
GGTCTTTTCCAGCCTCATCAGTACTGTGATCCTGTGATACTGTGCAAATAAAAGATTATGTGATTCTTAATGGTAGGTGAGTTCATTTCTGTGACACTCTAAGCTGATTGTTTGGTATCTTGTACTTTATCCTCCACCCCTGTATATTTAATTAACACAAATAATGCTTTTTTAACTTTGGCAGAAGAGGGTTTGGGAAGGTTGAGGAGGTTATGTGGTTTATTTTGTCAGAGGTGCAGCTTCCGTTTTCCTCTCGTTAAGTTGCTCAGTCAGGAAGCCCTGATGCTATGTTGCAGAAAATATGGAGAGGTGGGCTATTATTTCGGGAAAAGCTTGCTGGAGTTAAGGGGTCACTCTTTTTTATATATGAATTTCAAGGAGTTTATTCAAATACCTTCACCTATTAATTGTAACTCTTTAGAAGGATAATAGAAAAACTGTATTATAAGGAGTACATATTATCTAAAACTGTATTATAAGAAGTATATCTTTATTATATAAAACTATATTGTAAGAAGTATATTATGAGATTCAGTTCTTGCACTGGTCCATTTACAGAAGTGTCCCATTTTGTCTAGGAACTCTACATCTGAGATCTTTCAGAGAAGGAGCACTCTGTGGGTTCTGTGTGATGCTGTGCACTTCATTAGCCTTTCATTTCCCATCACTTGCAATAGTCCTGGCACAAGACGTGCAAGATTTGCAGCATTCCAGTTTCCTCTTAGCCTTTGATGACTTTTCGGGTACGGGGGTCCATACCTGCTGCCTAAAAATTGCATGTTATCTCTGAGTTTAAAAGCACAGCCCTTAATGTTCTGCAATTCTTTCCTACTGGGGGAAAACAGAGCTCAAACACCAAAGCGGTGAAAAGCCCCAAACCATGAAGGAAGAGGAACACAACCTTTGGAACACACTGATCTTAAAATGAAATGCACGAAGCCCTCAGTGAAGTCCTAGGTATTTCATGGAGCTGGAAGGTCATGCCTGCTCTTCTGGCCAGAGGATATCACTTCACCCATCTTGAAGCTATTGTTTATCTTGCGGTAACGTAGAGACGTGTATTCTAGAAGGATCCCAAGGCTGGATCCCAGCATTTTTAAAGTAGCTTTTAGTACTGAAAAAATTCCCACTTTCACTTGTTTGGGGTTTTTATTACTAAAAAAGGAACTTGTTATTTAACTTTCCAGACCCTGAGAAACCAAAAGGCAGCTCTGCAGTGCTTGCATGTGGCTCTACCCAACACAAGTATTGGATAAAGGTAATGAAACTCATAATTCCTCCTGCCTGAAAGTTGAAAAGTTATTGAAATTGAATGTCAGCCAAGAGATATTTCTAAAAAAACTGTAATTCTGAGGAACAATATTATCAGTTCATAGTCTGAGGAATCACTCTGTCAAATGCTGTAGAAAGAGATAAATAACTTTCTGGGAAAAGGCTTCCTTAAAACAGAAATGGCATGAGAACTTCTGTATCACAGTAGAGAGGGATGTGTTCAGCCTTCAGAAGAGAAGCATGAAAATGTTATGCTTATCTAATAGCAAAGAACTTGTGGAGTTCTGGATCATATCGCTTTCTTTCATAGGAATATTTACATTTCCAGGCTGGCATCGTATCCTACATAGCTGCCACACAGTCAGACATACATCAGGCAGAACAAAACAGTAATAAAACAGGGATATTTACTTGGTTTTTGTAGTTTTCTTCGAATTTGGGATGAGGCTAGGGCATTGCATAGCTTACTCGTAACTAGAGAGGATGCTGCATACAGATACGATTTCCCAAACATCGTATAAAGTTCAACAGAGGCAGAAACCTTGTGGCTGTTCCCCCAGTACTAGAGAGCATGTGCCCAGCCAGGCTGTTCTGCGCTACCAACCGTGTGACTGAGTGTTAACACACCTCAGCATTTTATTCAGAATGCATAGCAGATCACCTGCCTCCTGCTTGCCACTGGTGCTGTAGTGGGACCAGGCTGCCTTTGGTTGTTGTAGCTATTCCGGGCATCCTGTCTGAAGGAATGAATACGTGTTCTCCTCTGCTCTGTGCTGCTCCTGTTCACAATCACATAGCTCAAAGCCAGCCTGAGACTGCTGAGCATGTCTGCGTTGCATATTTGGAACTGCCTTTGCAACTGAAGCCCTTATGGGATGCTGTGGCTTGTAAAGACAGGGCAGACCGAAGGATGCTTCAGCCACTCACGCTGGCAAGGGGGAAATGCAGCTAGTGGTTTAAGTTTTTAAAACATTATTGTAAGAGAGATGGTAAAGATCTGAGGGTTTTTTCTTAATTGTTATATTTATATCCTGCTTCACCTGCAGCTGTTAATGAATCTGCTAATTTTAAGTTGGAGAAATGCATATTTCTCCTAGTTGCCTAAGCACAGAAGGACAAATGGTGAAGGCTGCCTGACTCATCTCCAGTTTCACATAGGCTGCGAATGAGTTAATGATTTTTGATTTACTTGGTAAAACTTCAGTAGTCCAACCCTTTGTTTTAAATCCGGCTCCTAAACGGTACTGATGGTGTCCCAGTTCTTTAATAATGATCCCTTCCGCTGGGAATCCTGAAGCTGTTTGTTTTAAATGTGTCTGGAGATGTGCCCCACATACCTAACCTGTGGTGTTTAATATGCAATTAAATACAATCGCAATTAATTTTTATGGTTGGCACCACATGGCCGAGGAGTCTCTGCTCATTCTGGTTTTTAAATTTACGTTGAGCAAGGGAATACTCAACGTTGATTGCTAGTACCCTCACTGATGTTCAACCCAGAGTTTTGGCAACCAGTCTCAACGAGGTAGCCACTTTGGAAGAATTCAGCTACCCTTACGTGAAAATCGCCAGCTCTTTCCCAACTGGATTGATAGCCAAGGCAGCAAACCCTCTCTACACAACACAAGGTACTGTTGAATAGTGCTGGGGCAGCGGACTGCTTACTCTTAAGGATCACAGTAATGATGGGGCTGTGATATAAATCTTTATAGTTAAAGTAAATAGTTATAGTTAAAGTTATAAAGTGAAAATTCTCTAGATTCAAAGGAAGGGCCAGAAATGTAATTTTCCCATTACATCCCTCTGATGACCTTTATCAAGCTGTCTCATCGGCCTCGCTGGCTATGAAAGCCCCATGTCACAGGGAAACAAGAAAGCCCTGGATTTGTGATAGAGCTTCCCAAACTGCGAGATAACAACGGAAAGAAATGACAGCCTCTAGACAGAGCCTTTAAGTAAATACATATCAGCAGCATCTTCAAGTGCTGTTATTGGGTGGCTGGTGCCTGGGAAAACCAACGGTACTCTGGTTCAAGGATCTGTTTGTGTGTCTGCGCTTTGCGAATCTGGCTCTCAGACAAAAATCCCTTTTCAGCTGATATCAGAGTTATTTGAACCACTGCAGACTATTAACTTACGAGAGACTGGATGATCTTTAAGGGCTTTTCCAGCCTCATCGTTACTGTGAGACTGTGACACCACACTAAAGCATCTATGCTGACTCTAACACCCAAACCATCATTCTCAGAGGTAGCGTGGATTATCTCTGCTTGGCACTCCTTTGTTCTGTGTGAAAGAGCCAGAGGAAAACGAACAGGCCATGTAGCATTCACTGCAACACCTCTCAAACTTGGGACCCTGCAGGAACAGAGCAGCGACATGCTCCGTGCTCCAAACCCAAATGAAATGATTAGATGGCCTCTGAAGAGTGGCTAAATGGGAGCTAAACCGCCCTCTTCAATAGTCATTAATGCTGCATTTATTTCTGCGCTGAGGAAATTGTTGAAATGTATGCTATTAGCACGGTTTTCAGCAACTGAGCTGGTGTGAATTGTTAGTAAATCAGGCCTGTAATCTTCAGACATAGTCCCTGGGCCGTGAGTCTAAAATCATCTGGACAGTGTGACAGTGTTCTATTTATTGCATACAACTGCTTGGATGCTGCCAATGCGTAAACAGTAATTAAGCACACAAGCCAGCCATGCATGCCAGATTCGCTGGAGCTATCCTCTGAGTATCTCAGAGTTTCCATGCCAGTGAGCTTATGGAGGCATTGGCTGGTGATTAAACATTAATGATTTATGGTGCAAGCAAGGTTCATTTGCTGCTGACTGTAACACGTTTGACAAGATCCCCGAGAATTTTTGAGGAGCAATCTTTTCAAAGATATTTTTTCTGACAAGGTTTCTCCAGTGCTCTCAGTAAGGACGTGATGCAGAATCTAATAGGGCAGCTGCTGTGGTTCTCTCGCTGCTGTGCAGCGAGAACAGGGGTTAAATGCAGCAGGAACTGGAGAGGAACGAACTGTTCTTTTTCCCCATTTTGAGTGAGCTTTCTGAAATTCATTCCAGAGCTCAGTGCTGCAGACACAACATTGAGCTGTGCATCTGTACATGTGGATTTCTTCAGCGGCGTTGTGCTCATCCCAGCTCCAAGTGACCTTCTGAGGTCTGCGTTTCGAGTCCAATGCACGTTTGACGGGGACAGGACACGTTACATGTTTAAGCAGCCTGGGCAGGGATCATGCGTAGAGCCTGACACGAACCAAGACCATATGTTCAACTGATGAGGATCAAATAGCCTGCACTGCAACTGGGAGATACAGAGGAGTTCTCTATCACTGCTAGATGTGAAGGACTATTGACTGATATCTAATTAGGAAGCTGGTTTTTACACTGAGATCCTGCTTATGTGCTGAAGAGTTTCCCTGTGAGGACAGGTGACGACTGCCATGAGTCTGGAACTGTGCTTGTGAGATTGCCTGGAAAATCTATGGGATCAGAGACTCCTTTCTGTACAATTTCAGCACTTTCACCACCAGTAGATAACTGCTCATGCGTGTCAGTGGCAGGTGCTTCCCCCTTCTCCACACCAGTCTGGGTTTATTAGTATTTCAAATTCCCCTAAAGAGCTAGGAGAGCTGATTTCAATTTTGCACAGCTATTCCTGGTACGATTCACTGGCTTGAGAGCACATGAGAGCGCTGCTCAGGGATTGCTGGGGTTTAATCTTCACTCTAGCGTCAAACTCATCTGGACCTGAAATAATTCCTGAACTCTACAAATAAACAAGTGTTTTGTAGAGAATCCTTCGCTGCACCATTTGGTAACCTGGGGTGTGTGTGAGTGTGTGTGTGTTGTATTGAGTAAGGAACAGCTTAGTGCCAGCTCCTGAAGCATTAGTCTCAGGATGGGGAAACACTGGTGTCACCAGTTGGCCACACTGGCCAGTCTGGGAAAGACTCTCCCTAATTAGCCAAGTGCTTAGAAGCTGAAAACAAACCAAGGAAGGAGGGCTACATTGCCACTCATGGTAACGATCAAAAGAGAACCTGACTTGGGGACAAACTCAAATGCATTTCAGCAACAGAATCCCATTTCCTAGTACAAAAACCAGTCGCCTACATAATTAAAATGAGAGAGGAGATGACCAGCCCTCAGGTGTATGCCAAACCAAAGCTCTGCAGCCTGTGTTTCCTCAGGGGAAAAACCTCTGTCAGTCCAAACAGTCAGTAATGTGGTGACCCCACCTGAACCGTCCGTTGGTCACGTCTCTATCCAGCATGCAATGGGTTAAGGCTCCTACAGGCTGTGATCCCAGCCTCCACTCCTGCTACTCTAAGGGCATTGGTGTCTTCACCCCTGCCTCTGCCAGCCTTGCCCAATGTTGCTTCCACAGGCTCCCTGGCCTCCAGACCACCTCTGTTCACCACTGCCTTTCACTCCTTTCCCAGGTGAGGACTGTCCAAGGAGTCTTCCCCCTCCTTCCATGTCCCTAGAGGTGGGGCTGTGTCACAGCCATCTTCTCTCCCTGCCACAGTATCACAGTATCACAGGATCACAGTACTGATGAGGCTGGGAAAGACCTTAAAGATCATCCAGTCCAACCTAAAACCAACCCAGTAACCCTAACATCTGACATCTACGTTCCCCAAGGCAAAGTGAAGGAAATGAAAAGCCATCCCTGCCACTCACCAGAGTTCATTCGCCCATCCAACAGAGTCATTCACAGTGGCACTGCTGGGCTCAGTCAGACCCAGGTTCCTCTCAGAGCTCAGAACAGATCCTTTCCCCAAACTTCTTACAGGAGTGTTGTGTTGGTGTGGGCATGAGTGCACTCGGTGATCTAGTAGATCCTTTCCAACCATGTTTATTGCGTGAGCCCACCCTGCCTGGTGAAAGCCTGACCAGTTCAACCCAGACAACTGGTGTGGAGAGGCCAGTATCTAAACAATTTAAATTCAGAGTGTTTCCCTTTCAGCAGCACACTACCCTCTCTCTGGGTCTGGGATCAGGTGTTGACTTCCCATTCGGATTACCTCCAAGTCTCATTATCCACGCAGAAAGATCACAAGAGCAACGGAACCTCCAAAATAAGGTGGAAGGGCTGGTTTCCATCAGTGAAGAAGCAAAGCCCTGTGTAAGAATGAAGCTGCCAAATACAGAGTAGTCTGTGGGGGCTTTCTCAGGTGTACGGTCCCAGATGCAACCTGTAGAAAGGTTCCTTGAGCAGCTCAGCAACGTTTATCTCAGGAACTGGAAGCGATGCAGCTATGTTAGTGTCACGCCCCAGCTAATTCTCTGCTGAGAGACAAGGGTAAATTAAGCTGGGAAGAGAATCAAATTAATGTGACAATTGCAGGTTGCAAGGCACTGTTTTCTTCCAGTGCTCTACTTCCCCACATGAATACACAAACACTTTCGGGACTACCAGAGGTAAATTTTACACGGGATACCCTTCTCTCTGTGTAAATGTTGTGAGACTGCACAATGCAGGGCTGTCCTACTGTCCCAGAGCAGGGGGTAGGGAGTGATGCTCTCACACGCTCAGCGATTCTGTCAATGATGCTGTTTACCTGAGATTCTGTCCTTGCAAACATCTTCCTTTCACAGGAGCTGCTGCCCAAGGAGGAACGTGAAAGGCCCCGGAGTTTTGTCGTGCAGCTAGATGGATGAGTGTGATTTGCTGATGTGAGGAATAGAAGAAAATTGCCTGTAATCACAGGGCAACAGGAGGCCTGGCTTCCCTATGTGGGGTTTCTCCTCCTGTGGCTTCATTCCAGAGCTTGGAGGGACCTACCTGGAAAGGTGGAAGGCTTGCTTCACAGTGTCCTATGTGCTGATAGTGCTCCAGAAGGCTACAGCTGAAGAGTCACTCTGTGAGGCAAAAACTCAACCACAGACACAGTGGATGGGAACTGTCATCTTATTTTCCCTTCAGGCTCGCAGGCAGCCTCTGGCTAGCTAGCCATTAGCTGTTAGCTGCAGGCTACAGCCATGGGTGACTATCTGCCTGGGATTTACATACCCCCTGTTTTACCAAACCTGAAGTGTTGTCCCTGTGCTATTTACACAAACTTTAAACACCGAGGGCTTCTCTTTTGGAGTCTCTGTGGTTAATATAACCTTTAACGAAGAACTGCACAGAGCAGAGAGGTACAGGACCGTGAAGCAAATGGAATTCAGTTACGCTGATCTCTATTTAGCATGGTTGTTCTCTCCTTTCTGCCTCCCTGATCCTCTGCTGGCAGGCTGTTCAGTAAATATTTTCTCTGCAGGTCTGTAAGTCACAGACGGAGGCTCCGGGATAATTGGGAAGTGGGTCACTGCGCCCGTCCTCTCTCTGGGGACTGCCTTTCAAAATTCCACCTGCACGTCTAGTGGTCTGGCTACCACATCTTGAGGCACCTCAGCTGTCAGCACAGTGCCTTCAGTAAGGAAAATGAGTGTCTCAGAGCTGAATCTGGAGTGTGATGGGTGCCTCCCTGCACACTGCGTTCAGCTAACTGACAGATTTATATTCTTAGGCCAATTGTTTTAATGTTTAATATAGAATATATTACATGTATTAACATTTTAAGTTTATATGTTATTATACATATAATTTATATTTATATAAATAAAATATATATGTAGATAGTCTCCTTTGGAAGCCAGCTGTCCCAATATCTCGATGAAGGCAGGTGAGCTACATTGCAAGACTCACTCTGTTTGGATGCTCCCTGAATACAACTCCTACAGTCATGCTATCATTGAGGTTGGGAATCACCCTTAAGGTATTGAGTCCAACCTGGCACTGCCAGGTCCACTACTTAACTATGTGCCTGAGTGCCACAGCTACGCAGCTTTTAAATACCCACGGAGATGGCGGTGAATCCATTTCCTCGGGGAGCATGTTCTGGTACTTGACATCCCTCTGGTGAAGAGGTTTTTCCCAATGTCCAATCTAACCCTCTGCTGGTGCAACCCCATGCCATTTCCTCTTGTCCTGTTGTTTATTACTTGGGGAAATAGACCAACCCCAACCTCGCAATATCCTCCTTTCAGGTACTTGAGGAAGGCAAGGAAGTCTTGCTTGAGATTCCTTTCTTCCAGGCTAAACAACCCCAGTTCCCTCAAGCACGCCTCGTAAGGCTTGTTCTCCAGTCCCTTCACCAGCTGGGTTGCCCTTCTTTGGTCTCACTCCAGCACCTCTATATCCTCATGGAGAAGGGCCTCAAACTGAACCCAGTACTCGATGTGTGGCCCCATCAGTGCTGAGTGCAGGGGGACAACCACTTCCCTACTCCTGCTGGCCACGCTATTTCTAATACAAGCCATGATGCCATTGGCCTTCTTGGCCATCTAGCCACACCACTGTCTCATGTTCAGCCACTGTTGACCAGCACTCCTAGGTCCTTTTCCAGTGTGCAGCTTTCCACCCACTCTCCCCAAAGCCTGTAGCAGTGCATTGGTTGTTATGACCAGGGTGCAGGCCAAGGTGAAACGCCCACAACTTCTCTGAGTTTCCTACTCTTTGGCCACCCGTGTGCTAAAGAATTCATTTATTTTACCTGTTTAGAACATCCCTTGCTGCAACTTGTGTCCACCGCCTCCTGCCTCTGTACTGCACACCCCTGGAGCAACTCAGCTCTGCTTTCTCCACGTACAGCTTAGTTGAAGGAAGCAATTAGACCATATCCCTTTTTATTCTCCCTGTCATGCTGCACATAACAAAGCCCTGCTTTGTTAAATACACATTCATCTGGTACTGAGGAACAAGATCTATACCATTTTTAGGAGCTAAAGCATCAACAGCTGCCTCCCTGCATGAAAGGTTGCTAACTCTTCTTTCTCTCTAGTCTAAAGAAATATTACTGGGGGTTCTTTCAGACACAGCTTCACTAACGTCACTGGTCTCAGCATAGGAATGTACTTAGTGTCTCTGGCATCGACTTGACCATGGAGTGCTTGGTGGATAAGGAAGTGGCTGAAGGGTTGCACTTAGAGTTGTCATGCGTGGGAGGACTGGTTCACAGCATCACAGTTATTATGAGGTTGGAAAAGACCTTAAAGATCACCCAGTCCAACCTAAACCCAACCCAGTAACCCTAACATCTGCCACCTAGCTCATGCCACTCAGCACTTCATCCAGCCTGACCTTGAACACCTCCAGGGACGGCGACTCGACCACCTGTGATGAGAGGCAGTACACGAGTGGTCATTTTAGCACGTCTTCCTCCAGAAGAGCCTGGTTATGAGTAGTGGAGGCTTTACTCTCTTATTTATTCCTTTTGTTTGACTTCTTGTCCCAGTTTGTTGAGTTCTTTCTTTATTTCTGTTAACTTTGATTTTCTCTCTCTCGCTCCTTTCACTACGCGCATTTCCAATTATTTTCTTTATAAAAAAGCATCCAATAGAAACAAAGAACTTGTCCATTCCTTTAATGAAGTCTTTTAGCAGTTAACTTCCCAGATCAGATTCAGCCCGAGTTTCTGGAAGGCAACTCACTGAGGACCACACTGCTGCATTTTTATTCAAGGTTAGTCTAACCTTCCCTGGTGCATAATTTCATTTATGTCAGTGAGATGTTAATGAAATTGTGCTCAGTTGCTCAAAGATAAAGAAGTCCTGACTAAAGGATCTGTTTTCAAATGCTAAAAAATTCATTAGACCAAATAAATTGGGACAGGAAGGAAAACACGCGGGAAAAAGCTAGCCGGCTCCAAAATCGACTAATTCTCACAGTAAAAGTGATCAATTACATTTACTTGGCAAGTGAAAGGCAATAACAGTAAAATGTGTATGAGCACCAACTGTGAAGAGGAATTTAAGGCTCTAAAACTTTATTAAAATTAGACTGGTAATGATGTGCCATATGCACCGGCCTGCCTTTGCCTGAGGATCTCCAACCTGTGGCTCATTTCTTCTGTCACATCCTCTCTTCCTAAGACTGACTCAGAGTGCTTTGTGCAAGTGCTTAGGGGCTGACGAGCAGGGTAGGTGTTTCAGAAATCATCATTTGCCTTATTATACCCTGCTGGATTACAGGCATTTTCTGTTTAGAGGAGAATCTTAGTCTTTCATTTCTAAAGTTAACCGAAAGCATGAAGCAAGGCTGTTAACAAGTCTTCTGACACTTTACGCTTTCTAAATAGGCAACCAATTATTTTTATAGCAAGTAAGAGAGAATTTTTTAATAGCCTTTTACAGAACGAGATGACAATTAATCGGGACAGCGTATTTCAGGAAGACTATTCACACACATTAACCAGTTCAGATGGATGGGTAGGCAGCAAAGGTGAAGGGCTGTATATCTCATTAACAGCTTTTTGAGGAATGTAGTCTCTGTGTCCTTATTTTCTTTGCTTGTGCTTTAGCCACTGATACGCAATTCACCTCTGCAGTCCAGTCCTCCCTCCATTCACCTCTTCCAGTCCTTCCCAGTCTAGCTCCCATTAGTGCCAACAGCCATATGGGGAAACTAGAATAGCTGCTGTCACGTGAACCTACAGCTCGTTTGATCAAAGGTAAAAGGAAGCCCATGCCAAAGCAAGGTTCCTCCGTACGTGTTAAGAGAGCTGGTGGTAGCAGAGAGATATTAATGCATTGGAAATGCGTTTGATACCAGGTCACACCTCAGGCATGACAGAAATGTAATTCTGACTGTCTCTCAAAACTTGTAAAAGCTGGCAGTGAGCAGAGGTGGTGAAGTTCTCACTGCAGACAGGCTGGTGGAAAAGCTGTCTCCAGCAGGTCTGGCAGTCACTGACGCTCAACCATGCAGACGACAGCAAGCAGCAGTGATTCCGGGGCTGTCGGGTTGGTTCGTTTGCTTTCGACCTAAGAAACCTGCTGATGGGGTTATTTAACCTGAGTTTGAGTTTAAGCCTGTGTTTGAGTCCGTTTTCTGAACATGAAAGGGCCTTAGCTGCTTAAAGAAAAGCCTGGGAAGAGCACGGGCTGCTGCCCTTGTAGCTGTGCAAGAAAAACCCATGTCCTTAAGATCTAACAGGATAACTTAGGGAAGTATGGGATCCCATTAGCCCTAAATCCATCTACAAGATCACCTTTCCTGTTTCACGTAGCAGAATTACTAGTAAATGCATTTTATCATTGCAGAAGTGTTTTTTCATGGTTCAGATAGTTAGAATATTACCAAAACAAAGTGATGGAGACAAATTTCACAACTGGTTGTACACAGGTGGCCCTGTACCTTTCCAACACGTAAAATCTAAGCTTTTGATGAAAAACTGAATTTCAGATGAAGGATTGAAACTTTCAGCATCATTTGGCAGAAAAGGGGCACCACGGGTGAAAGACAACGTGGTGTAGGGGATTGAGTGGCTGGTGTCTGCCCTTGTACCTCGAACTGGATGACCACCAGTAATAAAAAAGTCTTATGCTCTAGGGTATCAGTAAAGAACCATTGCACTATGTGTTGGCCAGTTAAATTTTCTCAGCTTTCTGGAAAAATCTTTGCCAGAAGGTAATTATTAACAGGTATTATCATTCTGAAATATTTTAATTAAGCCCTTGACTTGCATCATACTTTGCTATCCCTCTCTGCATTGGTTAATGGTTCAGAGAAAATGAGTAAGGAGCACATTTATTAATTTTTTATTAAGAACTATTTTATTAAGAAGGATTTTTCACCCCGCCAGAGTAGAATGAGCTGGTCACACAAAAAAGAGGTCATTATGGAGTATTTATCCACTGAGTATCTATGGAGTATTTATCTACAGATACAATACTTTTAGAGAATTATGAATTTCAGCAAATTCTATTCATGAACATTTTCATAACAGTCCATGCCTGCTTTGTGATTGCTGCCGTGGAGTCCAGCAATACCCAGCTGGCGAGAAACCCAGCCAGCTAGAAATCTGGAGCTCAGCCTGCAGGACCTCTACTCTAAGTACAGTTAGGCTGCACACTGAGAGGCTACTGTTCTGCAGTTGCTGCATAAACATGGAATGACAACAAATGGAGGTCAGTTAGCATAGGAAGAGAAGCTGCTCCTGAAAGCTGAAGCTGGTTGTTGAGGGAAAACAGCAAATTATACAATTATTGGTAGTTATACAATTGAAATTATACAATTGTTGGCAGTTAATAGTTTAGTGAAAGTGTAGAAGTGGACTCATGACTGAAGCCTTGAATTTCTTGGCTGAGGATGTCCCAGACACTACTTTAAATAGCTGATAAACTAATAACAATCGTAATGCAGTCTAGATTCTTGGATTGGAAGTATGCTGGTTACAGTGACTTTGTCCTTCCACCGCAGTTGGAAATGCACTGTGGATTAGTATCTGTGGAGTGTAAAGCAAAGTGTTCATGTAGTTGACTCGAGCAGCACCATCATCCCCAGTGCTGCCATTTCAGTTCTCTGGCTTAAGCACATGTATATTGATAACTGGGTGTTTTCAAGGTGCAGCAGTGTTTATAGGATGGATGGTTTCATAGCCTTTAGTAAGCAAATAGTATTATCCATTTGCTAGCACCGAAGTCTGGACAGGTAATATTCCTGATTTGATGAGTGTCTTATCCCACACTGCGTCTTTTTATACCTGAGCACTCTGTAGGAAACACAGATTTTCATATTAAGCCATATGATGTCAAGAATAGTGCTTCTCTTTTTAATCAATGCAAGTCCGTAGTTCTAGTTGACTACATTTACCTTTGCACTGTTCTCTATTTCCAAATGAAACAAAAACTGAGCTTAAACTTTTTCCTCCAGTGTTGAATCCTAAACCCTAGTAAACTGTGTTCTGTTGGACTCAAGATCTCCTAACAGCTGAACCTGGAGTTTAATCCAGAGTGATGAAGTGGTTTCCAGGGCTCTATGGCTAACAGGATGAGTAAATGCTCGTCAGCATCATATACCTTTACACCTCTGGGAACATTAGTAATATGAATAAAAGAAAGAGGTTGAAATAGTTGAAATTGGAGTGAAGATGCAATTTTTCTCTAAACATGTTCCTTAATTTGGTCTTTCTTAGTGGGAAACAGTTCTTCGAAAAAGTGGAATTTTGTTAATGACTTAAAAACGTTTCTCTGGTGCTAGCAAATGCCTTCTCTGTGTTTTACAGCCCTGGTACTGCACATTTCTACTGAATACATATATTGACTTAAATGACAGCATCTTAAATAGAAAATTACTGGAGGCAACAACATCTCTGGTCAGGGCTTCTATTGCTTATGGTAGATCCATCATTTAACAATCGCAAAGGAAATGTTCATTAATTCTTCAGTTAATTGATTGATTAACTTTCAAACGTAGGATCCATTTCTGAGCAGCTACACACTATAAAAGTATTGATCCCCTGACTAAAACAATTCTGCTGGAAGCAAATAATCTTGAAATGGAGTGGCTGTATTTTTTAATTCTGACAGTAGTCTATGATCTCAGGAGAGAGCGCGTGAATGCCCGTGTAAGCCGAAAGCAGAAGTTTGGGGTTTTATCAGGCTTTTCGAAGGGTGGGCACGTTTAGGGACTGAACTGGTGCTCAAAAAATAGTACTTTGGGGTGGCCACACATTCAACGAAACATTGAGCATTATGAATAACGAAATGTTTGTTAACTGCCGATTGACGCTATCGTTAAACGCCCCGGTAGTATTTTAAAGAATGGACTGCTAACATTTAGTATGTGAGTCAATAGGCAACTGAGATTGGGAAGCTGATTCGTCTGGGTTACCATGCGGAAAAATCTCTGGAAAACCCTGTCTAGCAGAGAACAGTGAGTTTTCCAGCTCATCTTGTACGTTGTCCTGACAATAAACGCCACGGACTGTCTCAAGTTGCAGATTTGGAACTGTACCTCATTCGTTTTGGAAGTTGTATTGCTAATTTTTTTCCTCGTTATAAGCAGAAAGACAAGATTTATAGAAATTATTGTGCTGATGAAATGGCCAAAATATGGAGATGTTCAGTTCAATCTTTATAGTCAATCTCTTCTCAATAATAAAACCAGCTGCCACTGTCCCTGGGAGCTAACGGCACTCCACAATGAGGTATAAATCACTGATGCTTAGCCATTGCCTCGTGGAATATTAAAATGTCTTGGGGGCTGCACAAATCAGAGGTTGTTTTCTCTAGGATGAGAAAGATAGACTTACTCGATGTGGCACCGTTCTAGAAAGAAGGGTAGTTTGATGAGCTGAGGGAAATTGTGTTTACCTAGTAAATACCCCTGATAATCGGATGTCAAGAGAACCAACAGAGCTGATTTCACATCCGGTGGGTAACCAGTTTCACCCAGTTGTACCTGCACAGACTAATACTTTTTGTGGGATAAAATTTGCTCCCTCAGGCTGGATCCTGGTCCAAATGGAACACAGCATCCTCCGCTTCCCAATACTGGGGGTTTTTCAAGCGTTAATTATTCTCTCTGTTCTCTCTCAATGTTAAAATAGAAAATGTTATGATATTCTGGCCTATTTTGAGCTGGAATTTTTGTTAGCTTTGCCCTTAGACAGTACATTGTTCTTTAAACTGTACTTTCTTTGCTAGATCAAATGCCTGCTAGATCCCACGGCTGTTCTTTCTCAGGACCTTTGTCAATTTGTGCTCCATTGTTTGAGTCAGCTGGATGTTCTGGTGTATTTTGTTGTATGGTAAGGCATTGGTCTCAACCCCTGAGATGTTCTGCGTACTTCCCTCATGGATTCACAGTATCACAGTCTCACAGTACTGATGAGGCTGGGAAAGACCTTAAAGATCATCCAGTCCAACCTAAATCCAACCCAGTAACCCTAACATCTACATCTAGCTCATGCCACTCAGCACTTCATCCAGCCTCACCTAACATTCTTTTCATTTAATAACATTCTAATGTTATTAAACATAAATATCAAGACTGTTATCCTCTCATTAATATTATCGGTGCCAAAACCAGACAAAACCACATCTGCATCCCTCGTTCTACGCTGCCTTGTCACAGCTCCACAATGGAGGTTGCCAATCAACTGCTGATTTGCTATGACCTTCAAACAAAGAAAACCAAAGACACGAAAAATAAAGGACCTCATCTTGAGAGCACTCGTTAGCTGATCTGCATCATCAGCCTCTTGTGTGATGCAGCAGAAAAGAGACTTATGTCTCGGCAATCCTAACTGATGAAAGCTTTCCCGCTATGCCCACCACAACGACAGGAATTTGCACTCGTTCCGTGTACCAGAGGTTGAGTGGGTAGATTTGGAGCACAAGCCTGGGAAGAAGTGTGAGAGCTGTCTTCATCCAGGTACAGGTCAGGCCAACATTACTAGACCTTTGAATGAAGTCATCAAGTTACACAGTTCAACAGAAGCCAGCCAGCCCTGCTATTCACCCAGGCATCTGTTGTTCTTTCTACCTTCTTGCAACAGCCGTGACCAGTTTAACACAGTAAAAGGAAAGGGGGGTAGAAATCAATTTCTTTAGGAAAGCCATGAAAATGGGGAATAAAACTCCCAAAGATAAATATTTGGCAGTGCTACGTTTTTGTTTGGCCATCAACGTGGCACAAAACTCCCAGTTTTGAGGCAAGGTAGGACACACCTACCTCTTTTCCCAGTACGTACTGCACACTGGGATATATTATTTGGTCCTGTAAACAGTAGGAAACTGGATCTTCTTTTATTTTCCACTACAATCGGAACGGCACTTTCATGAATATTGTTAAAGGCTCTGTTATTTATTTGTGTCTGAGATGTCTCTATAGGAGAGAAATAGTATAGAGTAATGTGGAATAATACTGCAGAAAATATAGACAATGAGAGCAACAAGGAGAGCTAAATTTGTTCATTTACCATTAAAACAAGATTTGTTATCTACCATCCCATCCTGTGGAGGAACTCACACATGGACTTTCATTCTACAAAATTAACTGAACATTGTACAGTAAACTAACTAAGCAGCCCACACAGACACCCACGAGCATGATTAATAATATCCCCCACAACCTTCCTCTCTTCCCTTTCTGAGAGCATCTAAAAATGCTTAGATATTCTTCATTGCTGCTGTAAGAGCCTCACAGAAAGAATTCAGTCTGAAAGACTCTGGACAAGCAGGCAAAGACTAAGAAGCTACATCCTCAGTTGTCAGGGTTCTCAGGGAAGCTACTTCCACAGGCATAGCTATTTGGCCATCAGGCTTTACCACCCCCCTCCTGGTTCTGTACTCTAACAGAACGTGGTCTTGGAAAGCCAGCAGTGTGGTCCCTGCGCCTGCTCTATTTTCCTACTGCAGGTGTAGCCCTTGCAGCACAGGTTAGCGAACTCTTGATAACCACAGCCATCAGGTTCATAGTGTTTGCAGACTTCATGTGAGTGGTCAAAAGGAAGGAGCACTGCTCACCACACACACACTTGTGCATATAGGCACTCGTGGGCATTGCCAAGCATGTACACCAAGCGTATCAGATCCCTGGCTGGTTACTGAACTGACTACATGGTAGAAGCCCCTACTCAGTAGAAGCTGAAAGCAAAGTCAGAATATAATTTCTCTGTGAATCTTGGTTTAATCCACCTCACCTCAGCTGGCTTTTGCTCTTTTCTTTGTGATGGAAATAAAAGCTCACAGTATGTAGTGTAGCAGATAGCGCTGATGTGGAGGGGGATAGGCAGTTCCTCTGGAAAATGGTAGTTGATACCCTTGGCTGTTGCGTGCAGGTCCAACAGCAAGCCCACCCTTCCTTGATCTCCACAATTTTTCTCTGTTCTTTCCGTTCTAATTGTATTCCTTTTGCTTTTCCATGATAGCAGCACTCAGAATGTTGTTCCCCGTCCAAGGAAGATAAAATTAATCTGTCCATCTGGCTAGGAAGTCTCAGGCCAGACCTGATGGAAGTTGCACGTTCTATTACGAGTTGACATCAGAACACCGTACCTATTACTTTCCTCGTATGCTGCAATTGTGTTTTCTCACCTGAGCCTCAGGAAACATTTTGTTGAGATCCTCTGAGAAATGAGCAAGAATTGGCACAGAATCTGATGGCGCTGTGAGCGGCCAAGTGTAATTGGCTTTTATGTCATAGGTTTCTAACATAATTTTGCTTTATAGCAGGCAATATCTTGCCGTGTTTTACTAAAGCAAGTATTCAGATTAAAATGAGAATAGAAGAGCATCTATGCTTACACTGGGCTGAATAAAATTTGAGGGTGATCAAAATTGCTTCTAGGAGACCTACAGTCTCCTGACATCAAGTGCAGATGTTGAAACACAAAGAACACATTGCGGTCTATGAGGTGATGGGTGTCCAGGGTGAACAGTACGCAGATCACGCACGCATCGAACACGCTGTACCATGAAGCATTTTCCCCAAGTTTCTCCAAGGGAGAGAGAATCAGCCTATAAAGAGCACATCAGTATACACTGCGCTTCCGTGTTCCAGGAATTAAGTTCACTTCATAATGCAGCGACATCTCACTCTCCTCTTTTTATGCAGAAACGCTGGCTAAAAGTTGCTGCAGGCGTGAGACTTAACAGGCTGTTCACAATGACTGACAAGTTCCAGCTGGAACACAGAGAGAAGTAACAAACCCCAAATATAATAAACCTTAAATAAAGAAATCGCTGTCTTTTATCGGGATGAGAGTGGGTGAGGCGGTGAGTGCTTTGCAAATGAAGCAAACCCATTCATATAAAATAGAATTATATTTTATTAGTTTTATATTATATTAATTATACTATTCAT
>VZRI01000946.1:17452-66155 GCA_013397515.1 Upupa epops | reverse complement strand
TTTTAGGTCTTTTCCAGCCTCATCAGTACTGTGAGACTGTGAACTCGGTATTCTGATGACTTAAATGGAGGAGCTGTACCACGGCAGTGGCACCATACACAAACCACTCTAGTGAATCCATACCCCGTAGGCTGAACTTTTATGGATGGGGCTAGACCGCATTTGTTTCTTGGCCAACTGTCTGAAGTAGTATTTGACATTAAAAATTCCTTAGATATATCTTTAAAAAATTACAATTCTTTAATTAATTTGATATAAAAAGATGATGTAGAAATGAGAAACAAGACTTCCTGATGAATTATTTAATATTTATTTAGTAATATTTTATTCCTGATGAGAGGAGGTAGTTTTGACATAAAAAACACAGAGCACAAATGGAAGAGAATTTTGCTTACTTTAGAAGCATCTGTTTGCTTTATGATCTAGATTGCCTGCTTAACTGCTGGCTACTGACCCCTGTAGCGATGAGCTGTATCAAACCTCTCCTTGAAATAGGACAACTATTTTTATATTTTAGAAAAAAACCCATTTCAGTTTCCTCAGCACAAAGAAGCAGGAGTTCAAATAGTTACTGCTGCTAAAAATAGAGCTGAAAGAGATGCTGGAGTGAAGTTGTATCTGCCTGTCGGGAGAACAATTGTATAAGCAGGTGGTTGAAAAAGAAGCAGCGCTCAGACCTGTTTTATTATAAGAAACAAAGAGAATTCAACCGCCAATGCCCTCTCATCATACAGCGAGGAATGGTTAATATCAGTGCAAGGAATGCGATGAACAGTGAGAGCAAACATCCATCAGCACAGGTCAAACGGCGTCATCCTGGACCTGTAAATAGCTCCGCTCCTGAGCTCACCGGTATTTGCCCTACATTTGTATCAGCAAGACCTAGCAATGATTTGTTTCGTACAATGGGCAAAGGGAAGATAAGAATAATAGGGTTTAAAACTCATCAAGGCGCCTGACAACTGCAAACAACAATCTTGCTTCCAAATCTGCCAGGGTAGCAAATGATATGTTTAGCAAACCAAGCCTAGTGCAGAATCAACAGGCAGCTTTGTTAATGTCCCATCATCATCCACAACCTTTTAACTAGCTAGGGGTCCCATCATCATCCGCAACCTCTTCTTAACTAGCTAGGGGACCCATCATCATCCACAACCTCTTAACTAGCTAGGGGACCCATCATCATCCACAACCTCTTAACTAGCTAGGGGTCCCATCATCATCCACAACCTCTTAACTAGCTAGGGGACCCATCATCATCCACAACCTCTTCTTAACTAGCTAGGGGCCCTTCTGCAGTACAGTGCATCCTTAAATGACATGAGACTTCTATGAAAACTTGTTTTAGAGGGATTGATGGAAACGGAATAGACATGAAAACAAGCTGTCATGAAAGGAGTTTTCATTGCCACAAAACTCCAGCACTTTCCCAAACAAATAAAGTCTGTTTAATTGTGAATTTTAACTGGGAGAATAGCACTGCAGGTAGAAGAAAGATTTGCTGAAGAAGCCCTTAGTGGAATTCCTTGGATTTCAATTGCCTAGGAGAGGGAGCTATAAATGAAAAGCACGTAAGGATGAGATTATGATTTCATAGATTCTTGTTGTACAGTGAACACAAAGATAGAAATTCAGGCTAATTCAAGCACTCAGGAAAAGTAAACCCTCCTTTCTTCGTGGCTGTCTGTCTAAGGAATCTGGTGATCCGTACCAACTCAAAACCTTCTGGGTGTAGGTAACAATCACAAGGCAAACACCACTTTCATTTGAGAAGCCAGAACAAAGAATGGACAGGAAAAACAAGAAAAGGGGTGACCAAACAACAAGCACATGGGGCTCAGTTCTACTAGTGCTAACCTCTCTTTATTTCCTTGCTCATTGAATTCATGCTACCACAACGATGGCTCTCCAAAAGCTGAATGAGAGGAATAAGCCCTTTACTCACTCAGTTCAACACAGCTGTTAGGGTTACTGGGTTGGTTTTAGATTGGACTGGATGATCTTTAAGGTCTTTTCCAGCCTCATCAGTACTGTGAGACTGTGATCCTGTGAAAGCAAAGCTGGGATTTTCTGAGCACAACAACTTTCATACAGACTTAGGTAAGAGAATTACACTGAGCTCTTCACCAACTCTCTCTGGCTCCAGTGGCCAGGAAGATCACAATGCCAGAAAAACGATCCAAGAGGCCCCCCACTGACATCTGCATTTGTGATGCTTCACCGGCAAGTGGGAGTGTTTTGCTCTTTTCAGCTGCTTTATAGAAAAGCAAGAAGCAGGTGGATATGCAGAGAAAGCAGTGGTTGAGAACTTTTCCTGCCACTGTTGGGGCAACTGGAAGGTTGGCTAACGGATGAAGGGACTGAGTGGGATTAAACGCAGACCAGCATCAGCTAATATTGAGGTGCAAGCTGTGAAGAGCTCTTTGTACAACCAAAATCTCTAACACTGCAAGGCTTGGTTTGTTTCTGAAGCAATCTGTTCTCCTAGAAAACAAAAGCACGTGTGACTTATTTCCTGACAGTGACCTAAATGAATGTGTCATGAACTTGCCTTGGCTCCCTCAGTTTTCCCTTCCACTGCTGTGTGTTTCTGTCTTCTCCAGGACTGCTGCCAAGACAAGCGTGAGGTGGGCTGTTCAGGGAGCTGAGCTGGAAGTTTGATATAAAAAAAACCTCACAAGGTCTCTTAAGATTTCTTAAGATGACGTCCTTGGAGCCACCAGCTCATGCCAATGTGGTTTTGTGCCCACTCCCGCAATTCCAGTTGTGAGGCTTCTTGCTCTTCACATTCTGTTTTTCACTCTTTGTTTCCATCCTGCAAATAAAGCAGAATGGACAAAGCCAAAATGCCCACAGGCGTGGAGGGGAAGAGAGAAGTGACCCCATGCAGAGGGCTGTGGACATCCTGCTCAGCTCTCCCCTGAGCTGTGGAAAGGGAAGAGCTGTTTTCTCAGGTAAGGAATGCATGACAGTCAGTGGTGGAACCAGTTCACAAGGTTGGAATTGATGATCCTGGAGATGCTTTCTGCCCAAGAGGATTGTATGATTCTGTGATTCACTGTAAATATCTAACCATCATGTCTGGCATTTATAAACACTGCTCCTTTATTGCAGGCGTCTGTTTTCTGCTCACCTGAAGACCAGAACTGGTCTTCCTGTAAGGTGTGATGCTTCTGACAATGGCTGGGGAAAAGTAAAGATACTCCAGTTTGGATGAGTTGCTACAAGCTCAGAACGTGACAGTCTGCTGGTTTTGGATGGTTCTCACATCCTCCAACAGGAGTGGCCTCTGCTTGCTCCTGCCATTTCTCTTTCTTAGCAGCAGCTTGACCTTTCAACTGAGGAGTCTGGCTTCCCACGCTTGAGTTTCTGTGACCTTTATGGGAGCGGCTGTCGAATGACTTAGGGGCATAATCAGCGTGCCTCACTCTTGGATGTATAGCAAAACACCCCCGTGGATCATTCCCGGGCATTTGCAGCAATAAAGCGAGCAGAGCCATAAGTCAAACTGGGGATTGTTTTTCCGAGTGGAAATTCTGACACAGTAAAAATACAGCCAACTTGAATAAAGTCACAAAGTCATTTGCAACTCGCTGACCAGGGCCCCCAAGGCTTTTCTCTTTTCTTCTTCAGTATTGAAGTGTTTTGTGTCTGGTGGGGTTTTGGTAGTGGGGATACTTGCTGCTGGCATGGACTCTGTAAGAAACCGAGTGAAAGCGCTCTCAGGCTCCAAGCCGAATCTGCCTCTGGCTCAGGCTGAGCCCTTCTGCAGATAAACCTGATGCGCAGTGTTGTGCCTTTTATTTGGGAACAACCTTTTGTCTGGAGGGAGGAGTAAGACAGAGCTACAACCATGTGGTTGCTCGGGTCAGTGAGGAGGAAGGAGTGGGGATGATGCACTGAAGCAGCCATTCCCATTCAGCTCTTGGTGAGAGGAGAGGCTGAGCCTCTGGAGTCCCCAGAGGTCAGTGGTGGAGAAGACTGTCTACAGGCCATGGAGGAGAGCATGCTGAACAGTGGATGCATCCTGAAAGAGGCTGTGACTCTGAGGGACACTTGCATTGCAGTGGATTGTTACTGCAAGTCCGTCAGCCCTCAGGAGACTCCCACACTATTTAGGGATGCTCATGGAGGACTGACTCTTGTGGAAGGGACACCGTGTTGCTGCAGGAGAGGACTGTGGTAAGGTTTCCTCCTGAGGGGAAAAAGATTGTTGTTTACATTAAACTGAGTTTGTTTTCCCAAGTCGAGTCTGTTTTTGCCTGTGAGCATGACTGTTGAGTGAGCCCTCCCTGTGCTTCGTCTTGACCCTCAAGCATTTTGCTGTACCTCCTTCTGCCCCAGGGGGTAGGAGTGTGGGGAATGCACGAGCAGCTGCCTGGTGCTGGGTTTAAACCAGTGTTTGAATTTTTGCCATGATAATTTATCATGCCATTTCCATACGGCTACCCACTACCAAGATTTGACAAGAGCTTCCTTTCACCTTGAACCACAGTAGTATCAACTCAGTTTGTGCCTCGCTCTTCCAGTAGACCGTATTGAGGAGCCCTGAAAATCTCTTTCCTGGTTGTCTGCGACAAGGTAAACAGAAGAAAAGGATTTCTCAGTTGCCCTTCTCTCGCTAGGAATACTTCAGTTTCCTTTGTTCATTGTTACGAGTGACCTCTTCCCTAGAATATTGCAGGCAGAGCAGAGCAAGGTAAATGATCGTGTTTTAATGTTAAATGACCTAAAATGTTCACATGGTCAGAGGACAGAAAACCTGGTGGCAATCGTTTGTTACTATTCAATTCAGACGTCGAGAGGGCTGAGAAGGGTACTGGAGAAAGTCACAACAATCCTCAGGGTGGCCACTCCCTCTGTTGTTAGCCATTTGGCCAAATGAAAAATTCATGCATGTGGCTCCCCGCTTGTTTGAACTAAAATAATGCCTGCAGCTCCTGGATTCAATAAAAACGCAGTAGCTAATACTCTTTTAATTGCAGTCTGATTTGCATATGGGAATTGTTCAGAGTATCCATTGGAGGAGTCCATTCAATCTTAGCCTTCTGTATGTATATCCTGAAGAGCTCAGTTTCCTTATTTACTTGAAGGAATTCTGATTTGGAAGGCTACTGACTGGTCTGTGAAGATGCATATGAACAGAAATAACGGCTCATTCACAGAATGCCTGGATATTGAAGGGAGTATGCTAGAAATAGGCATTCTGCTCTTCTGGTTCGCAGCACACCATGAGTTTTGTTAGTTCGATCACTCTTCTGTCAAAAAATGATGGAGTATCAAACTCATCAAGGCTGTTATTTCCTACTGTTGTGTCTCAGTGAAGTTCTGGCATATAGAAGAACTTTAGTGGAGGGGGGTATTCTAAGGACGAAGAACATTCAAATAGAGGACTCATAACAAGTGGGAAAATACGTAACTATGAATACAAAACTCTTCACAGAAGCAAATGAAAGGATAAGGCTATTCTTTAAAAAAAAAGAGGCAAATCAATTTAATATTGAAGCAATTTTAAACCTGGGGACATAATTTATAGGATACACAATTAGTGTAAGTAGGCAATCGCTATGGGTTATTATCTAATCCTGAGATAATAGGATTAATAAGAATGAAAACCATGAATATGCACGGCTAGAGGAGATAGGATGGAGTATAATGGTAACAAATGTCCCTTTTGTTAGGAGTCAGAATTAAGAAAGAAAATAAATCAGGCTCCAATACAACAGGTTCCAATTACTGCGCCAGGAGCGCCAAGTAGCAATCGATTTTTTAAAATGTTTTTGAAGCACCTGACATTTATCTTTCTGTCACTTACCTGGGACTTTTATCATCATAATCAAAGGGCTCAAACACCCACCCCCCCCAACCCAAAGAGGTGTATTCTACCTGATTTAATGAAAGGCTCATTTCCACCACATGCTTGGATCTGACGACCTCCTTGGCGTTCTCCTTGGACAGTTAGCTGGATTTCTACACCAAAGGTATAAAGATGTGATCCCCTGATCTGGAAAGCTGACTAATGTTTTGGGACTCAGCTATATTTTAATGTAAGCATTGAAAATGTAATAGATGTAAGTCACTCCAGTGTGGATCACTGAATCATTCCACCTGTTCTAGGAGTGCTGACACGCCAAATAAAGATGGCATCTGAACCATCTCTGTAACTTCTGCTGTAACTTCAGTATGATGCTATATCAAGGGCACTGTTTTCATCCCAAATAGTTAGTGTGTGTGGAGATATAGCCAGCATGGTGCTTCTCACGTGGGGCTATGCCTGTTATGGCAAATAGGCTCTCTGCAGGTCCTCTCTAAGGGCTACTCTACAAGGCCTCTGAAGAATCTTGTCCTCTCTTTCTTCTCCCCTGTGTTTAGGCACCAAGGGAGGTGAAAGGTTAAGATTACCTCTGTCTGGCATCTTCAAAGGCAATCAAGCTGTAGAAGCAGCTGTGGATGAGTAGCCCTCTCTTCAGCCCACTGCCAGGAGCCAGAAAGAGCTCCTGCTGGCTTTCTGCATCTGATGCCTGAGATAAAGAGGGGAGGACTGTAGTTTTGCCTCCACTGAAGGGGTCTGCAGGTGTGGAGAGCGGCTCATCTCTTCGGCCCACTGCCAGGACCTAGGGTAAGCTGGTGCTGGCCACAGTGTGGAAAGGTCTGCTATCTCTGTGTTTGAGCTCCCACGCAAAAGAGGGCCGTGGCTAACCCTGCAGCAGAGCTGCAGCCAGGCTTAGGCTCTTTTGTGTTCCACCCATCAGTGGCAGGGGGCTGACAGCCAACCTGGGAGGATGGGGGGAGCTCTCTTTCAGAGGAGTTCTATGTCTCTCAAGACATGTTGGACGAGGAGAAGAAAGGAAGGATGAAGATGTAGAAGACAGACCCAGGAAGCAGGAAATACCTTCCCTTTTATAGACTCTGCCCACCAATCACCTGTAGAGTCTGGACAGAAGTGCAGGAGGTCTGCTGGGAAAGCTGCCTCCAGTTTCAGAATAGAACACTTTTTCGGCATAAAAGCAGCACAACTAATAGTTGAAAATGTGATAACTTTCAAACCAGAACTCACGTCAAGCTATTAACCAGTAAAACATCCCAGGAAGATTAGAGGTGGTAATGGGATGGAGCTGCTCTGCATCCATAATGTCTATGCTGCTGTATTATTTTCACCAATAAATTCCACGCCTGCAGCTACAGATAAGCAGTAGCAAATCTTGTTCCTAAAATATAGCATCTGTGTTTTTCTATCTTGCTGTGACTTAGAGTTCTTGAACAACAAGTATCAGTACTTACAGCTGACCTTTACATTCTGAAAGGGAGAGAACATTTAGATCCAAGTTTTTTAAATTGATGCTTTTCTGTCATTTTATAAATATTTGAACTGCTCTGAGGGAGAACTGAAATAGCACTTCTTGAGAAGAAAAGAGGAGGATATAGCTGCACAAATTCAGAATGTATTTACAGCTGTACTGGAATTCTAAAGGTAAAGAGAGGGCTACGTGATACAAGTCACAGCTTGGAGAGCAGCACAGACATGGAGCAGTTAGGCTAACGCTACACAGGACTGAAAAGTATAACAAGTTCAGTCACCATCAAAGAGAAATTGATAATTCCTTGCCTTGGTACAAGCCTTGGTGGAGGATCTGTAAACATCGATGCTTTATGCTTTGTTAACAGCTGTACGCATTTGTCACGCTTCTGCGAAGTCCTAAAGCTCCCAAATTAAAAGTAGCCTGATGCGTGTGAACAGCAGGGTAAAGGAAAAGCCAATCCATTACAAAGAAATCATTACTTCTCAGGGTGGTTTGGCTTTAATGACAAAAAGCACTTGTAGCTTCACTGCTCAGAAAGTCTAAGCTCTCGCCCTCTTAGCTCAGGAAACATTGGACTCTGAAAGCAGCAGTGGAAGAATGAAAAACAAACCTAGTGAGACACTTGATTCACTTCCTGCTTGATGAACAGTGATCACAATTAGAGACGTGCATGAGAATGGGATAGACCCAGCCCTCGGAGCAGAGGCATGGCTAGGGCAAGCAGCTCTGTCTGTTTAAATTGCAGACACGTGTGTACGGTTATGTGCACTAGACTTCCACCCACTGGAGTTCTCTTGGCTGTTTGTGCCTCACACTATTTAAGATCGGGGTATATTTATGAGTTGCAAAGCTATTCGAGGTATTCAAGCAATCCTCCTTGGTGATGGGTTCAATAAACTGCTGTCTTTCTGGCAAAGTTGCTTCACTGCCTGTTAACCTCTGCAGAAGAGGAGGCTCAGGGGTGACCTTATTGCTGTCTANGAGGTGTTCAAGGTCAGGCTGGATGAAGTGCTGAGTGGCATGAGCTAGATGGCAGATGTTAGGGTTACTGGGTTGGTTTTAAGTTGGACTGGAAGATCTTTAATGTCTTTTCCAGTCTCATCAGTACTGTGACACTGTGATACTGTAAAAGAGGAGATACAGCTACTTGTATTGGGCTGCAGGGCAGCCTCTGTGAGGGAGCTGGGAGTGCTCCATGTCAGACAGCTGCTTCTAACCATTCCAGCTGGTGCCAACTAACCCACTGCAAGGCACAGCTGAGCTCCCTCAGCTTATCAGGGAGTGTCTCTGGGAAAACCTATTTAAGAAGGGTCAGGTGCATCGTAAAGGGGTTGGTGATGTAAGAGCATGTGATGTGCTTTGTGGTGGAGCTGGCAATACCTGTATGGAGTCTGCCGTCCATGGAGGACTCACACCAGAGAGGAGGAATTGGATGTCGAAGATGCAGTGGCTGGGTAAGGAACAAGGAGGCACCAACCTCCTGCTCTGCATTTTTCTTATTGAAGGGACTGACTTTAACCTGGAGCAATTACAAGCTGGGAGGAGAGGCTTGTGGTGAAGGTGATTAGGGAAAGTGGGGAGGAGGGGTTTTTTCTCTAAGTGTTCATAGGTTTGTTTTCTTTGATTCCCAATATGCAAATCAGTAATTAAGTATTTTAAATTAAATTACATTCCCCAGACTCCAGTTGAGTTTGCTTTGCTTGTGAGAGCAATTGCTGCATGACTTCCCTGCTTTTATTGGGGCCTATGGGTTTTCTCACTCGTGTTCTTGCTGTATCTGGTGTAGTGAGAGAGTGAGCAAGCAGCTGTGTGGGAGCTTGGTTGGAGCTGGGGCCAACCTCCCCCAGTTGCCCAACCTCAGGTAATCCAACTTTAGTTAGTCAGCCACTGAGACTGCTTCTATAAGAGTAGCTACTTGCAGAGAGGCTCAATCCACTGAGGACAGTGATCAGGGGAACGGCTGCACGCTCAAGAACATTCTAATGTCCAGCTCCTTCCAAGGCAGTGAACTGGCTGGCTCGGTACAGTGTGTTTTGTGACAGCACAGGGTTTATAGTCTGATATCTAATGAGTATAATCCTGTTGTCCCAGGAAGACTGATCTTTCAAAGCTTTGTATGTTTTAATATTTAATAAAGCAGACTTAGGGTCTGAAAAAGTGTCCAAGGCTGTGGCGATTTGGAGTGAGCAGGAAAGCAGATCCTGGGAGTGTATGCTAAAATTAAATGCCTTGGAAAAGTCTTGGCATCAAATTATGGATGGGTCTGTAGACTGTCCTCTTCAGTGGGCACGAATCCCATTGTAGATACCTGCAGACTTTACACATGAGGAGCTGGAACATGAGCTGACAGCAAGAGTGCCTGTCCTCTCACAGGAATTGAGGCATTAGGGGTTATCTGATGGAATAAACTCCTTAAATCCTGTACCTCACTGTTAATAGCCTCACGTGGGATGTGTCTCTACACATATTCTCTTATAGGGTCAGTAGAGCTTATGGAGATGATTGGCTGAACAACAAATGCTTACCTGCTGTTGGGAGTTGTCAATAGTTTCTTATACTCTTTAGTGTATTGACCAGACAGTCATTGTTTGGCACCAAAGGTTTGTTCAGGCACCCAAACATAGGCAGCACCTTCTGTTTAAGCTGTACTGTGATGGCTGTTTCTCTACAGAGATTGTAGACTCCCAGCCAAGCCTATGCTGTTTGAGAGCAACCAGACAGCAGCAGTGACAGCAGGCTATCATCTTATCTCTGGTGGCAATAGATGCTACATGTGTTTAGGCATCTGAATGGAACTTGGGGCTGACATGGAAACAAAGGTGTCTTTACCAGGACATCAAGAATGGGCACCCCTAAAAGAAATGGATGTGGATGAAAAGGCTACGTGATCATGCAGTCGTCTTGTACCGTCTAGAATGTATGATATACAGCCGGATGGTGTGGGAGATGAATTTCCCACCTAGTCTGTCCTGGCGAAACTGCTTCTGGTCACACTGTATTCAGTACTACAGGGCAACCTGGCTATGACTTTTAGGGGATAGAAAACTTATTTCTTGGTCAGTTATTTTTAATTCAGCTGCTGTTATAGCTCTCAGCGTGTGCAAGTGAAAAATAGACATCACAATAAGCAAGGGCTGGAAGTGTTTGTCCTGCTTTTTGAGGGAGTGCTGCAAGGGAGATAACACAACAATGGTATATTCCATCAATATTTGAAAAGCTATTGTGCTGTGCGTACAGTTTCCCAGATAGCAATGAGATGAGTATGCAAGGAAAGCTGTCTGTTCTTGTGACACGAAGCAGTGTTACTATAGATCCCAACCTGAGAACATCTGAAAAGCAGGCCCAGGGGAGCGCTGCAGGCAGATAGCTGATGCAAGGCTGTCACAATTCAAGGACTTTCGGGACGTTTTCTTAAACAAAACGGGGACTGAAAATTGCAGATTTACTTCTTTGAAGCGCTTACGTTTCATCTGTGGTGATTAATAGGTGTTTAGCTTTGCCTCAAGATTGCTCTGGACTTCAAATAGCACAGGCTGAACCTTTGCTCTCTTGTTTAGACCTGAGTCCTTGCTCTGGAAGGACAACAATGTGGAAGGCTATACAGAAACCAAAATCAGTTTCATACCTGAGTTTTAAAGGCTGTGCTGGTCCAACATGTAAAGAGATGACGACTTCCTCTGGTGGTCATTTGTTTGCAAAGAACAAACAACAGAACTTCAGTGCTTCCAGATGTGGACTTGAGCCGCTGTAAGCAGCTCGTTCAGACCAGCTTAGATGGCTCACTGTGCAGCAAGGGAAATCCCTAGCGCAGAAAAGGGTGGATGTGGGTCACGTTTGCTCAGCTCTGCCTCTCACATGTCTGGAGTCAAAACCCTGCTTTCAGAGTGAATATGAGGGAGGGAGTTTGTACCTTGAGACTCCTCCTCACTTAGTTGTTAACAGAAACAGAACTGACATTCTTGTTCACTACTAAAATTCCACAACATCATTTTCCTTAGACTCTGTAAACTCGGAGCAGGGAGCTTAGCAGGACTCCTGTATAATCCAGTGAGTTTAACTTTGCATTTTAAGAAAGGAGAGGATTTTAAGACCCGGCCTCTTTGTGCACTCAACTTTGCATGTACAAATAACTGAGCGTGGATTTCTCCAGGCATCATTTGCACCAGGTGCAAATATTCCTTGGGCGGGTGGATGTGAGCTAATATTTGTGCTCACAATCCCTTTAGGCACATGAATTCAGGTCAGTGCTTTGTGAGCACAAAACATCCTCTAACTATGAAGGCAGGCAGGCCCAGGTAAATCAGGGCTTGAATTAGCTAAGCTGATAGAGGGTGGGTTTGCTCCTTCAAGGTGCTGAGAACTTTTAATACATTTTGAGAGGTTTCTATTCTCCCCATGGCCAAGGATTGCAGAGTGATTGGGAGCCACAGTGTCCCCAGAGCATCCCTTGTGAACAGACTTGCTTTCAGCCTACAATGTAGACAGCAAGCTTGACAAAGGGCAAGCCAAGTGCTAGGGTAATGAACAGAGTAGTGCTCAGCCCATATTTAAGTGCCTGGGTAAACATGAGTTTATGGAGAGGTTTGTAATGGAGAAACAAAGGCCATTAACATCAGCACCGGACATTCAGGAGGACTTAGAAGAAATTAGCCATCACACTCTTGCTGTAAAGCATTAAGGCTTTCTATAGATCCTTTAATTCAGATGTAGAGTGGTCTTGGATGGCTTTATCTTAATCTTCCTTGAGCTAGGGAAGAAAGATCACTTTTCTCCTGAAAGAAGGAAATTGAATATGCTCTAGGTGTCTTTTAGCCTGTCAAAGTAGAAGCCATGGGATATATTTATATTTAGGATGGAATAGCTATTTCTAAGGGAATTTACAGTTCATTAACTATAAAATATCTCTTACTGATGCTCTTAGGCTTTGAGAGGAGGCTCAGCTGAACATGCTAGCCCCTGTCACCCTGAAGTGTTGAAGGAAGGGCTGAGCTACAGTTCTAGCTGAAGATCAGGTGCCCAGCCCTGTGAGGAAGGGGAGAGGCAGACACCTCATTGTAGCAGTCTTGTAAACACTCCTGCAGAACCCAAACAGTGCTGGGCAACATGAGTTTGCTTGGATGGTAAACAAAGCAAAACAAGAAAGAGAAACATCTCTTTACCTACTGTTCCTCACCTTTCTTTCACATTTTTAAAAGGCCCTTCTACAGAGGGTCTATTTGCTCAGAAGATTAGAAGCTCGAGGCTGATAAAAATAAGGTTTTATTTATTTTTAACGTTGGGGTTTTTCCTCAGACTGAGTTCTCTGTGTCTGTTTTAGCTGTAGTAGCCCTTACCTATAACTCCATATAACACATCAACATGTCACTGCATTAAATCCACACAGCACCTACAGCTATAATTAAAGGAAGGTACAAGTACTGAGAATCCAGAGGAAACTTTAAGTGTGATCAGCATAGAATGAATCCCTTCAGTTGAAGAGTCACCAGCTTGCCACAGAAGATCAAAAGACAATGCTTTAATGAAGAGTAGCCTTTTAACATGCCCAATAGACCACACGAGCCAATGGGATTGAATGGGTGAACTTGGAACCTAATTAAAAATGTTTTAGTTAATTATTGTGGCAGGTTGTTGAATTAGAGAAAGTTGTGAGGTCACCCATACTAATAATGTGTTCCTACATGTGAACTCAGTGTCTCCTAGAGAATATAAATGAAGGCTCTACAAAGAGGAGAAGCCTGATGTCTGTGCTCTCACCCCCACACTGAGTCCAGGCGCAGTGCTGACTTTGCAGCCTCAGAATATCGGATTCCTTCTTAACAGGCACCTTGCTGGAGCTCCCCAGAGCTGCGGTGCTGTTGTGCAGCGTAGTGGAGCTCACATTTATGCTACTAGGCAGGCATATTTGTGCTTAGTTAGCATATGATATTTTTTGTGTGTGCTACTGATGACTCTTCTGTTTTTGTTGTTATTCTTGGGCATAATTTTAAGTAAAGAAGGGATCTACCAGTGCTGTCAAAAAGTAAATCCAGTGAAGGGCATAGAATTCCATCAGTTATGGCAGAGACAGGACCTTTGCCTAGGAAAGAGGTCTGACCCACATAGTGTATGCAACACTGACACCCGTTTCCCACTGATTAGCCTCAGAAGGAAGCACTGGATGTCTTTGTTCTAAAAGCATAGTGGATGAAAGCTAAGCCCTTTGCTGTTAATACAGTCCAGCTAGAAAGTCTGTTGCAACACCCTATTCAGCTATTAATTGTTCCTTAAGTAGAGGTCTGTGGAGGTCCTCTAATGCAATGCCTATGTTTACGTGTGCTTAGATCATCATCGACAGCTGTTAGGAGCTCTTATGCAGTACAACTGGAGCTGTTCTCTCCACAACAGCTAGTTGTGAAGGGGTTTCTAATTCTAAAAACTGATTCTTTGAGATGAAAACTTGCTGCTGAAGATGTCTTGCCTCAAGAACACTGACTCTTACAGACTCTCTGTCCTGCTTCAAAGTCTGACTCACATGATGCCGTGTGCAGCCTGTTCTTACTGAACACAGAGCACACGCAGAGGCACAAACTGGAGGAGGCCCAGGGAGCCCAAGCTAGCACAAACAATCCATCCAACTTAACTTGGACAGCTCGTAAATGAGGCAAAGAATTCTAATAATGAACACTGCAGTTGTCTCTTTTTGAGCAAATATTGGGTTTGGTTTTGACTCTGCTTTGATGCCATTGCAGATGTGGGGGGCTTTATCACAACGGATTGTTAATTATACTCAATCTTTAAATCACTTAGATAGTAGAAACCAGAGACTCAATTCAACAGTTCTTCATTCTATGAGTAACTCATACTGACAGAGAGGAATGTTTTATTGCAAATGTGGTTATTCCCTCTATCTCAGCTCCTGAAGACATTATCCGAGCCCTTAAAACAAGGGAAAAATTAATCCCCATCCTTTTCTGTCAAGGTTAGATATCTCAACAGAAGGTCTTTGCTGGAATTTAATCTCCTTGTCCTCATGTTTAAAAGCTTTTTAAAATCTGTCTGTAGCAGTTAGATTTAAGAGCAATGCAGTTTGGTATCACAGTCCATGGTTTATTTTCAGATGCTCCTATGAGTACCTGACCCCTTTGTTTTTGTAGCTCTTTTCAGGGAAGGTGTTATTTTCATTATGCATGTGGATCCACCTTGGAATTCACGCTACTGACCCTCTCTCTAGAAAAGCCTTTGGAATGCCTCTGCCTGCACTCCCTTCTGCAAGGATGTCAGCGTGAATTGAATGTTCTAATTTGTTTTAATAGCCGTGGGAAGCTGAAGGGAAGGAGACTTTGCACTGCTTTTATGACTAATGCGGGAAGGTAGCCAGAGACAGTTCTGAAAGGTTAGAATGACTTTGATATTGTTGGTGCCTAATGATTTCATAGACTATTAATGTGACAGACAGGTGCTTTGTAAAGCTCATTTTAAAGGCAGCAGTAACTTAACCAGAAGTAAGAGGTGTTTCGAAGCCTGTCTAAATAATTGTTCTGTTGAGAGCTCCTTGCCACTGGTTTCAGGAGACGGTGATTACATTTCATTGTGGTGGCTTGCAAAGAGCAGCTTTTGCAGATGTTTGACTTCATTGCCCCCTGCAACTACCTGAAGGGAGGTTGCAGGGAGGTGGGTGTTGGCCTTCCCCTTGGTGACTGCTGACAGAACCAGGGACAATGGTGTGAAATTGAGGCAGAGGAGGTTTGGATTGGATCTTAGAAAGAAGTTCTTTAGGGAAAGAGTGGGGAGGCAGCGGAACAGCCTTCCCAGGGAGGAGGCTGAGTCACCATCGTTGGAGGTGCTTAAGAACCCTGTCAGGAGGTGTTGAAGAAGCATGCAGCCCTGGTGCTTCATGCTAGACTAGAGTGGCAGGCATCGAGGGGATTATGTTGTTTTTCCATCGATCAGGTAGTTAGGTATTTGTGGGTGTGGGTATGGTTGGAATAGGTGATCTAGTAGGTCCTTTCCAACCAGGATTACTCTGTGATTCTATGATACCACCGTGCATAAACACGAAACTGTGACTGAACTACTTCTGACTGAGATTTAATTGGATGTGCTGGGAGCCTTGTCTCGACCATTGTTCCTGTGTAATCATCGAACCAGCGTCGGTCGGATGCAGAAGCCAATTTTATAACTGTGCTAAACCCTCACTACGCAACAGAACTGAGACAGTGGTGCAATGATTTCATTCGGGTTCCAAAGACAAATTAAAACTGACAAAGGAGAAAGAAAATTAACAAACTTTGAAACGGCAGCATGTGCACTCTAATGGATTCATCTCTAAATCCACCTGCCATCTTCCCCTTCCTGCACTAATCCTAGGGAAAAACAGCTGATCAAGTGAGATGAAGGCAGAAATCTTCCCCAGGACTCGAGCAAAGAGCCTGTTTAAGAATCTACCAGTTTGCCCAGTGTTAATGCATTTGGAAAATGCAGACCCCTAAGACTCAAATAGTCACAGGTTTCAAAGGTTAATTACTTGAAGGAGTATGGAGCTTATTAAATAAAATCACTGACCTACGTCGCCAGCTGTAGGCTGCACGGTTGTGTCAGTTAACACTAAAGAGAACAGTTTGTTTAGATGGCCTTGATGCTGCTTTCGGCTCTTGCAGACTTGTGAAAAATTAGGCACATGGTGGCTGTAAGCACAATGAGTTTCATGATCAATATAAACATCCTTATCAATAAAATTGTGTGGGAACACAGTGTCACTGCAGGTCCCTGCTTTTCTTGGGAGGCTTCCAGCTCCAGATCGAGTTATTGCCTGTCTCTGTGGTCAGACACGTACATCACTCTCCTGTATTTTTTCTCACTTCCTCTGCCTTCACTTTTAATTTGCATAAAGTTTCATTATCTTCTTGAGAATGGGCCCCCTCACCTGATAGACACTCCATGTGGATTACCATTGTGTCACTGGCTTTCTAAGCAGCTCCAAATAGGAATAACATTATGAACAATGAGGGAGTAGCAAGGACAACGCACTCTAAAGCCTCGGGTTGTCCAATGTATTTTATGATTTGTTGTGGCTGCTGGGTGTGGAATTTTGCTTACGGAAGTAACAGTGCAGTGTCTCAGTCAGATTTTGTGTGTCGACTGTTGTGGTTGAAATTGAGTGGGTTTCTTACCTGAGGCATTGAGAACTTATAACTTATTGTAATTTATATAATATAATTATATATAATTTATATAGCATAATATATAATTCATATAATTATTTATATAATTATTATATAAATTACAGAATGCATCCAGAAAGTTGATTTGTTTCCCAACAAAGTCATATTTTAATGTAATTTTATTGGTGTCCCTGAAGTAAGAGAACTCGTGCTGCTTTTTCTTATATTCTGGCTAATTTTTGATTCATTTTTTTATCACTAGATAAAAAATAATCTCAATTCTGTTTTTCTACAGTTACTCTTTAAAAAATTTGTTTTATTTCTTCTAATTCTTGATTAATCTTAAGTCTAGGATACAAATTCCATGGCTTGGTAATGATAACAGATCATTTTTCATCCAGAGTAGCAATAGTCTGCTTTCCAGCAAGCTGCACATTTTAATTACACATCAGCCTGATGATTCGAGTCATGAAAAACAAAAATAAATCACACTGCTGCTTAGAGCAGACATTGTCATCTCTTTGTAATAAATACGTGTTTGTCACTGCTGTGCTGGAAACAAAAAGCCAGTGGCTAGAACAGGGGTAATAAGCAGTGAAGCTAATCTGGACTTGTGAGTACGTGTGCCTGGCTCAGAGGCGCAGAAGCACAGTGAGATCAAAGTTGTGGGTACTCTCCACTGATCGTGGTCCTGTGAAAGTGTTGGCAGATACCTCGGGTTTGAAGCTTTCATTTGCTGGTTCTGTCTGTACCCTGAAAATGCGCTGACACTCTTGGGTTCCCTCCAAATAGTCGCTCCTGAAGGATGAACAGCACCTGCCTTGCTGCTGAAATACACTGCTCAAAACGACGATCTGCTTAGCCCAGAAATGCTAACACCTACAGGTTTTGGGTGTCAGGACAGCGCCTGATTTGGGTGGAGGTTAGATCAGTCAGATCCTCTCCAGTGATTAGGATCCTAAATCGTATGTTAAGTATACAGATGTTTAAGTTCTTTCCTCGCCATCCTTCCTAAACTGAGGGGCCCAGAACTGAGCACAGCACTCCAGGTGTGGTCTGACCAGTGCCAAATCCAGGGGGAGGAGAACCTCCTCTCCCTGCTGGCCACACCATTCCTGATGCAGGCCAGAATGCCATTAGCCCTCTTGGCCGCCTGGGCACATAGCATGAGTCAGCAAAGTTTCCTGTCCACCAGTCCCCCCAAGTCTCTTTCTACCCGAGTCCTCTCTGAGATCTCCATTCCCAGCCTAGAGCTCTGCCTGGGGTTGTTAGAACCAAACTGCAGACCCTGACACTTTGACTTGCTAAAACTCATCTTATTGGAGTCTTTTCCGACCTACATGATTCCATAGTTCAGTGAGGCTATGAATTCAAGTCATTAATCTAAAGAGTTAGCAGGAATTAGATGGAAAGCAATGGGAAAGGACATTTCCAATCATAATTTCTATTTCCACTCCCTGAAAATGCCAGATGAGCCCTAAACCTGATCGGCTACCAGGTCATTCTTTACCATGAAGCTGATTTATCCGCTTAGAGTGCCACGAGTTCAGACATTTGTATGCATAGGAAAAGCCTCCATCGTTTGCTAACACACAGATGAATTTATGTATTTTCACGAGATGAGAGAATTTTATGGAAAAAATAAAACGGGACAAAAAGGTTCTCAAATGCTCAGTTCTAGGAGCCCGAGGGTTCCCGAGACCATCTCTTTGTGGTCTTCATTTTGTCCAGTCTGACCTCTCTTAAGAAATCACCTAGCAAGTGCTTTCTTTAGCAGTGATGAAACGAAAGCTTTCAAGGGTCCGTAGAGATATGAGCAAGAGTACTTGTCTGGAACAGAGATGGTTGTGCGCAAAGAGACAATTCTATTATTGATAAGTGACGTTACACAGTCTTCTTGTCTCCTGGCATCCCCGCACGGAAGGCAGTTCTGACGAACAGAAGAGTATGATTTGTCTGTATTCTCTGGCAGATCTGAGTACATGGGATGTAACAGCACAGAATATCCTGAGTTGGAAGGTATCCCTGAGGATCACAGAGGCCAGCTTCTGAAATGCACAGTTTGAAATGAACGCATTTCCAAACCAGAGGATTTATTAGTCATGACTAAATCTGTCTGTGTGGTGCTAAGATTTACAAGACTACCTAAGGACAAAGGATGTTTATATGTACATGTTTTTTGTACCTACCTAGAGAGATAGGTGCAATATCACCTCCAATAGAGCATGGAGTCACTCCCCTACATTTTTGAAGTGTATAGAAGATAATAAACCCCGCGCTGTTCTATTCAGCAATTAAGAAATTAATTAAACTAGCAATGAAATGTGCCCAGATCAAAAGCTCTTTCAAGTTTTTATTTAAAGAATATCTGTATGTACCTGTCTCATCTACATTGGCTCAGGATAAGACTCTGGTGAACTATAGTCCTTTCCCATATGTGTTTTGGTCTTCCAGGATACTGGGAGCACTGAGGTGGCTCAAACCTGTATTGCACTTGACTTACAAGTACAGACATTACACTAACATATATTTTGGAGCTCTGTCAGGCCCTTTTCTGGAATAGGATGGTCTTCTTCAAGCAACAAAGCAGTGCTCTGCTAAATCTCTAGGAGCAGTTATTTTAGACATGAATGTTCCAGGCTTTTGAAAAACAAGGGACCATCTATTATCATGGTCTAGTGCAGAGGCACAGGTGTTGAATCACACAAGAAGCATCTGCTGGACCAGCTGTTTCCACCATTTCAATGCAAGCTGGTGCCCAGGAGTATTTTCTCCTGCAATTTTGTTTGTTTATTTGGGGAGAGTGCTGGGGGATTGCCAAGCTGATGTGTTGTTATTGTATTAAGGAGTGATTAGGTTGACCTTGGGTTGACCATCTTATTTGTGACTCCCATGATTGGGCTGCTACCAGGAGATTTGCTGGGGAAAGGATAGGTTTATTGTGTGGGAAAAGAGGGGAGATAATGTTTGGTACCGTGGAAAATCCGTGCGAGATGTTCTCCGAGACCTTATAGCAGAGTTGACTGAATTCTTGCAATAGCCAAAACCCAGTAAGAACGACTAACCTTTGGGTAAATGTTAATTTACTGAGAGAAAAAAGCACTTAAGCAGTACGTTCATTTTATCTAAGAGGGCTGAAATGACCTAGAATCTGGTTTCTCTGAACCATTAGGCATCTGCTGCTACCTTGGAACTCAGCTGGGCAGCTATACGGCCAGCATTTCAGAAAACCAGGCACTTCGTGGTTTATTTCTGCTCCTAGGAAGCTGGGACAGAAAGGCAGGGCTGAGACAGCTGGGATGCGCAAAAAATGGTCCAGAGTATCAGGTTCCTTACGGAGTGATGAAGTGAGCGACTGTAGCATTAAATGATTATGTGGGAACTGGGTCACAGATTCATCACCAGTCCCAACTTCCAGAAAACTCTCTAGAAACAAGAGAGACAAAAATGCATCAGGTGTTGGAAAGCTTGGTGCATCGCTCTCTTCCTTTCAGGTACTTTCTACCGTGTTGGGAAATCTCGTCTATTTCTGAAAAGGCACCTTAAAAGGGTCTATTTTCAGTGTGAATCCCAACCCTGCAGAGGGAGTCTGAAGTGCTCCAGGGCTTTGCACTCCATATAATCTCGCAGGATCAGTTTTGTGATCGAAGCCCACCTGTACATCACGTATTCTCAGTTTCTACTAAGAAGGCAGTTGTGCAGGGGCAACGCTGGAGCTCTCCTCATGGGTTTAATGTTAATTCTTGCAACCTGCTACCAATGAGTCCCATCGTGCTTACGCTGGAGTTTCCTTCACTATCGATAGCATCATCAGTAACATGAGGACCGTGGATTTTGTTCCTGTAAAGATGCATTTGGCAAGCAGCTACCCAGTGAGGTCATGAAATTCGCTTTACGACAGCCATTCAAGCAGCTGATGAGGCCAGTCTTTTAGCTTTTCCTGTTAGCATTGGATATAAACCTTTGCCATCAACAGGGAGAGAGAAATGTTTATTTTAAACAGATTCCCAAGTCCCCTCATGAATGGGTTTGTGGTGCCTGTGTTCCGGTTAGCGTTACGTTAACTTTGTGGACACGTTCTCCTCATTTGGTTGCTAGAAGCTGGAATATCTTTTAATTAAAGGTTCTGTAAACATCGTTACTAAAATGCAACTCTAAAGGCAAGCTGTAAGGAAAGTGTTTTATGCTGTCAAGCTCGTATTCTGAAGAATCGACAAGAGCTGTAAATATTTAATGCAGATAGGGGTGTGAGAATATACTCAGGGCTCTTAGCAGTTCTGTTTCAACCTTTTCAGTACAACTGCTGTCATCAGAACTGGTTCTTCTAGGACAAGGTTTTGCATGGGCAGTTCTCAGTACAGCACTGCTTACCTGTGATCACGTTGAGCTCGGAGTCAATCATAGAAACATTAAAACACGGGATCTTTCGGTTGGAACGGACCTTCAGAGATGCAGTGCAACATCACCCTGTAACGGTCAGGGGCTTCTTCTACTGGACCAGATTGCTCAAAGCTCCATCCAGACTGACCATCCAGACTGATCTTGGATGTTTCTAGGGATGGGGCAAACTTTCTGGTAGATGGGCATCGCATTTGTTGAGGGACCTCACTGGTTAGCCAGGACTGATGAGAGATGATGGAAAATGGTTTACTGAGGGTATCTGCCAGTTCCTTCAGCACTCTTGGGTGCAGCCCATCCGACCCCTTAGAGTTGTTTATATCTGAGTGGCATGGCAGCACTCTTGGAGACAAGCAAGGTTGATAGTTCAGCATAGCTAATCTTAATAAGTGTAGCTGTATGTGATTTGGCACTAATCTGAGCATCAGATACAGAAGAGAATGTTCCTTTAACATGCACTTAGATTTTGTAGGCAAAAATTCCCAGACCATGTGATCTGGTGAATCATTTTCAATCGGTCTGGGGTATCAGTGCAGTCTGTGGTGATGGAAACACGAAACATCCCTGTAAGAGAGTTAACACAAAATTACAAATGCTTGTAGCAGTCTCTGTGGCCTAGATCAAATTATTGCTAAGCTGGTGGAGGCAACAGTGCCATTTCAGGCAGGAGATTGAATTAAATAACACTAATATCCTAATATCATTCCAACTAGCATTTCTGTGTCTACTTGGGCTTTAAAGGGAACATGAAATTTGTAAGAGTGTCCTGGTTTCAGCTGGAACAGAGCTGAATCAGTGATTTGACTTTTCAGCTCTGTGTTTTCCAACTGACTCCACTTGCTGCAGTTAACAGTACTTTTGTGGCTGCTCCTTCCAGTAATCCCACTTTATGTTCACTGTTACTACCAAGGGCTGGGATGCTGAAAGGCTCTCGCTACCTGTTACTGTGAAGACTAAGGTCACTGGTACCTCCTGTGTACCACACTGGGGTGCAGAAAGAGAGAAGCCACGGCTGGGTGGAGGAGCAGACAGAGCAGGTGACCCTGCACTAACCCCCCAGGTGTTCCATCCCACAGAGGTCATACTTGGTGTAACGCTGAGGGACCACAAGGGTCAAGATGCCCTTTTCAATGGCTGATGTCCGAGGAGGACTTCATGCTGTCTTCAATCCTAATCTATGCATTCCTTACTCCTGTTCAAAAATCCAGCTCCTGAATCTGCCTCTGAGTTCATTCTGGGAGATTCTCAATGCCTGTGGTGACCATGAAGCAATTGAAATCCAAGGGGGCTGGGTTCAGTGTGGATTTTGTATGTATCTGTATATATCTCATTTCATTATTTTCATGAAAGCACTTTTTGTTTTCCTTTTCAAACTGTAAGCCTCTCTTCCCCTTTGGGAATGGTGATGACCTAATAGCATCTGACATCTGTCTAGTGGCCACACCAACCCTAACCTTTTACAGAGCATTGCCTTCTTTTTCTGAGACTCAAGGAGTAACGATGACTGCAGGTAGAGCCCTGTAGCATACAAATAGGTGTGGGTAGACAGATGGGTGTAGACATAAAACCGTACTTTGAATATTGTAAGTAGCAGTGCATTTGCTGAACTGAAGCCTCTGAATCATTTCAGACGCTGGAATGTCAAAAAGGACGGAGACTCAAAATTGAGGAAGACCTTTTCTTCACATAAATTAATTTTAAAATGCAATAATATCTGACATGAAGTACTTGGAGAATAAAGTAAGGTAAATAAATTCCTGATCCAAGTGGTAAAGAAAAGCACAGGTTGAAGAATGAACTTAGCGAATGAAAGAGGGCTATGTGAGCCACATAGCCTATTTGGCTTTTATTACTACAGCTGCATACTTCACTTGCTAAAAATTCATTTTAACTTTTCCAACTAAACTTTTTAAGATGTGTGTTTTACGAGGATTCACACTAAGAGGTAGCCTGACAGATGAAAAAACTCGTGAAGAGCTACCTAGGGGTGTGGTACCACTCGAACCAAAAAGTATAGGCACATATTTATAGAATAGAATCTTTTATAGATAGAATCCTTCCTTCCTCCACCTTACATTGTGTGACAAAAATGTGCTAAATTACTGATGTTTTTCTCCATGTCAAAACGATAGCAAATTGTGATGGAAAAGAGAGACCTGACTTCATCCATTAAAATTGTCTGTCAGTATTTCCCTAAATGCTAAATCATCTGACCTTTTATTTTCAGTAAGGGGCTCTGTCACTACAGTTCAAAGTCATCACCTTCAGATTTTAGAGAAAATACCATGGGCATTCACTAAAATATCAGTGATAATTGATATGGACATATTTCATAGGCGTTTTGTCCTGTTTGTCTGGCTGCCTTTGTGCAGCACTTCCAGTAAGGGCCCTTAAATGATGTGGAGAAGCCTTTGAAGGCTGCTTCATGAGCTTTTCAACAATTACAGGCAATGCTGGCTTTTTTCAGACCTCTATAGCTGCTAGGTCTGTGACATGGGCAACATGGAGCACAGTGGGGACCACTTGGTCTTTGTGAGCTTAAAAGTCTGCAGTGATAGAAAAGTTCATCTGATTCTAATAGTTCTATTTATCAGCTTTGCAGAGACATGGACTTAGATCTGAGCTAACTGATCACACACTGTGCTTTTAAACAGGTTTCATCACCATAATGCTCAGAACTAGGCTGGATGGAGTGCTGAGTGGCATCATCTAGATGTCAGATGTTAGGTTGACTTGGTTGGTTTTAGGTTGGGCTGGGTGATCTCTAAGGTCTTTTCCAGCCTCATCAGTACTGCGATGCTGTGATGCTGTAACTAACACAATGCTTTTGATTTTCAGAGTGCTAAAAACATTAATTAATTAACCCAGAGAGAGTCCTTTAGGAGTTAAGAACAGAAAGTGAATGTTTTATTCACTTTTTAAGAGGAGTCTAAGAGATGCCAAGTGATTTGCCTGAGAGCAGGGAGTGCCATCAGAGAAGGCTTCTCAAAGAGAATGCGGGAGAATCTGGTACACTCAACTGACAGTAAATATTTGCGTTCTCCTGGAGGTTGTGATACTTTGGAACGTGTTTTATTTCCATATTTGAACTGAATAACCTTCTGCTGTCTGAAAGCAGAATAGAAATAGAAGAAAAAATGATTCACCTAAATCTTAAGTATATGTGGTCATGTAAAGGTGAAGCTTTAAGCTCATTATAATTATCTTTTTAGCAAGTCTTTATTGTAGAGCTGCTTTTCTTATGACTCTATTTTTGATGACATACATGTCTGTAGATTTAAAATCATAGAACTGTAGAATCATAGAATAGGTTAGGTTGGACAAGACCTTTAAAATCATAGAGTCTGACTGTTAACTGCACGCCACCAAGCCCACCGCTAAGCAATGTCCTTGAGAATCACATCTACCCAGTGTTTAAACACGTTCAGGGATGATGATTTAACCCCCTCCTGAGGTAGCCTGTTTCAATGCTGACTGACTCTCTCAATGAAGAAGTGTTTCCTAGTGTCCAGACTAAATCTCTTCTGGCACAACCTGAGGCCATGACCTCTCATCCTATCAACTGTTACTTGTGAGCCTGTGTTTCTATAACATCCTTTCAGGTACATCTTGGCTTGAGTGGAACAGAACTAACATCTTTTGGTGATTTTAATGTTCAGCTCAGTCTCTGCCTCTTGTAGTTACAGTTGGCATTGTTTGTGCAGACTTTTACCAGTCATAATGTTGGATGCCTGCAAGAATTGTTCTGCAGAAAGGCCCTTGCTTACACTTGCTTCTATGGAAGTCATGGCTGAATCTTGTGCACTGTGTTGGGGTGCAGTAAGTGAGAGAAGTGGACAGGACATGTGACTCTAAACTGCCCCACAGTGTGTTCCATCCCACAGACGTCATATTGGGTATAAAGCTGATGATCCACAAGGATCACCCTTTGTGTTCTTTCCTCTTGGTTACGTCAGTCTGTGCCTCTGTTCTTCAGCATACGCAGCACTAAGGTCTCCCCTCAGCCTCCTTTTCTTCAAATGAAATAGCCCAAGCGCTGTCAAACACTTTGCCTAAGAACTGCTTTGCAGACCCTTCCCCATCTCCACTGTCGTCGCGTCTTGGTGCAGTAGAGCCTGTGACAGTACAAACCGGTCAAATCAATTTGGTTTTCTTTGCAAGAGAAAAGTGAAATCTGCTACAGAAGCAAATATTTTATTTCCAAGGGTCTCTTAGTTGAAAATGATGTGGATTTGAGCAGAATCCAAAAGGCAATATTGTCTTGTTTCATTTAAAAATGACTGCAACAGCCAAATCCCACTCCAAGTCCGGTATCTTAGTATCAGTCAGTGAAGTAATTTAACAAACTTTAGGGACAAGAGACATTTTTTTCCTCACAAAAACAAATCTGTGCTTGAAAGTTCCCTGGTTTTGGATTCCTGATGTGTTTTGAGATTTTTGGGTTTGGGGTCTTTTTCATGGATTAGTTAGTTTTTGAATACGTATAAACTGGGCACTGTTCAGATTCTCCCGTGTTTCGACCCTTGAGATGAGAGGACCCGTTTGAATCAAAGTGCATTGCACTCTCTCTCTTGACAACACCTCTGCTACTGAGGGGCAAGCAGACTCATTGTGCCTTTCACACCGCTGTACTTTCCTGAGGTGCATTGAGTAGTCGTTATTTTTCCTGCCAGCTCCTCCCTCCCGTCACACAGGATCAGTTACTGGTTTGCAGTTGACTATAGCATTGCAGACTGGTACCATCGTGTAGAGCAGAGCGTCTCATCACACGCGAGACTTCACAAGGGTGCGCTCTGTCGTTCCAATGGCTGCCCATCAAAAGAACAAGCTGAGTGGTGTGAGGCCCAGGGTTAGGAACTCTTTGTTCCCTCTAACACCAACTGAAAACTAGCTCTTAAAGATGTAAAACAGCTACAGCATCATTTTGTACCAAAAAATGTCTAGGCAATGCTTTAGCACAGAATTGCATTGTCAAGAGAATAATGCTCTAGGAAATGCTGTGATAGGGTGACACATGATGCATAGAGTGTTCTTCTGAAAGGGGGTGTGAGCATGTAACTGGTATGCAAAATGTATTTCTTATTTAAAAGCAATGATTAAATCAGTGTTTAACATTTCTTATTGATGCTTAGACATCATTAGTCTTTTGTTTCAGCTACTGTCGCCCACTCTTCCAGTTCCCATTGCAGCTTTTTCCCTTCACATGAATTGTGATGTAGGAAGGCATCCAGTTTATACCTGGAGGTTGTAACCCACAAGAGTTGGGTGGTGAAAGGCAAAAACAGTGAGAGTAGGGAAGAAGCCAACAGCTGAAACAAGTGGAAATCAGAAACTGACAGTGCACACTAGGGAGGCATCGTGTCTTGTCCTGGGCGAGAGCAGCAAGGCAAAACCAAAATCAATGTTTATTGCTGTTTAGCTTATTAAAACAGATCATAGGGAACTAATGGCCATTGAACTCCCAATGAGAATTGCACAGTACTGAAAGCCACAAAGATTTCTGTTAGGAAACAAAGTCTGTATCAAGATTCCTTGCTCTGTTCTGGGCTTCCTAATGAGAGATCTGACCTCCGCTTGGATAGAGGGCTGCAGAAGTGAACCTGGACCAGTAAAATGACAAAACTGACTTCCAGAAATGGTTTCTGGTATCAACAGAACAGACTGGCCTCTTGCATCAGCGGTTCTGTGGAAACTACCCTAACAAACAACAACAAAAGAAAAATGGCAGAGAGTTTTGGTTGGCAGCAGCCAAGGTGGCCCAGATGACTCTGCAAAAGCAGTTGTGATATCAGAAAGAAAATAATTCCCAAAGGGTCCTTTCAAAATCTGGAACAGGTTTTGCCCTACTAATTCTCCCAGTTTCCTGTAGTCTGATGGTGGGGATTGATGTCAGAGGTTTGTCCCAGCTCCTGGCTGGCTTGCCGTTACTGCCATCAGTTCATCGGGTCCAAGATTTAACCAAGACAAGAGCCAATTAAAACCCCACTGGTATTGAAACCACAACAGTGGTGAGAGCCTGGAGAGACATTGTTAGTACTCCTCGACTGTAATCTGGAAACATTTTAAGAGCTAAAAGAAGTCGTTAAGTTCAGAGCAAAATGGGCAACTAAGGCTAGTTACTCCTATTTCCACTTTCCACTGTTCTGTAGGAGTTCCCAGTTTAGTGTGTTATCGAAACTAGTTTCCTCCCAGAGCTGTAAGAGCTTTCAAAGGAAACTTCCCTGACAGAAAACATTGCAGTGGAGGTGGAAGTTGCTAGCAGCTGTGAATGGGTGGGTTTTGAGAAGCCAGAAGCAGCCAAACCATTTCACAATTAAAAATGGTCTGTGTAGAATACAACTCTGACGTCTGCAGAAAGCAAGCCTGTGTTCAAACCTTCTGGTAAGTCCTAGTTTCTAGCTTCCTGATGAATCCCTTTCAAATATTGATGCTTCTTTTGCTCGTGATTCTGACGTTGGCATGATGACTGACTGTCTTACGTTTCATAACTGCTTCTCCCAAAATCCTTTATGATTGGGAAATGAAAGAGAACCCCCAGCAGGAGCACATTGTTTTCTTTCCTTTGCTTCCTGTTCAATGCCTGGTTTTTGAGTACACATTATCTCTTGTTATATTTGTCTTTTGCATTTGACTCCAGGCATCCCTGAAGTTAAGGAAGAAAAATTTGTTGCCTTGTTAGCCTGCAGCTTTGTAAGATGCTGCAAGAAGCAGCAAAGACAAATCACCTAGAAGTGCAAGGATCAATTGATGGGAAGGGAATAGCTTATCTTCCACAATATCACAGTCCCCCTCATTAGGCATGCTGTGAGAGTGCTGACAGGCTATGATGGATCAGCGGGCTCTGTCACACCAAGCTGCATGTGAAATCACTGCAGCAGTTACTGCTGGCATCAAGTAGGCAGTGTAGGTCAGGATGCACAGCACAATGCTATGCATGACTCGGACGGCACCTGCACCTGGTACTCAAATGCAGTGCTCACCACCTTTTGCTGACGTTAACCAACATCGAGAGAGTGGAAATGTTTACACAGAGTGACACTGCAGCACCAGTAGTAAGAAGATAAAGCAGAAAGCCCCTAACTAATTAAGGACCAAAGGAGCTGTAACGCCCATTTCTGAAGCCTCTTGCAATTATTGCAGGAGCCACTGCAGGGTATTGTGTGCCCCAGAGGATAGTAGTAAGAAACATCTGTGCTTCTCTCTTGTTCATGGCATAACCATAGGAAAAGTTATCCTTACATATTTAGGATGCTGACAGATGTTCCAAAGTAGAAGCAAGAGTGACAGGGATGGATCAGCTTGTACCAGTTTAAGCAGAATCACTAAAAACTGGAGACGTAACAGTGTCCTCTACCTCTGCAAAGTCCAAGGATGTAGTCTGCCCATCGTTCTCCACAGCTATCAACTGTGGTATAGAATTGGTCTCATTACTACCTGCTGCTCCATGGCTGCTCAGTGGCTGTGGAAGGAAGAGAGAGTTTTCAGCTCTGCTAGCTGGTGCAGATTTCTGCTGCACAATCCTAAAGAACTACAGATTATGTGCTTTAAAATTAGTACTGGAATTAATAGAGGCACCACATTTTCATTCTCATGGAAGCTAATGCTGGTAAAAAAGGAAGTAGACTGCAACAGTTTGCTAATTGCTTATTTTATCTGCTCTTTTCAAACCGAATTCAGACTTCTGCTGGTGCAAAAATAATTGCATGGAGGAAGACCAGTACTACTCAGCATTCCCCCATCCGTACAAGCATGCATGTGCATATGGAAAATACAGGTGATGTTCCTTTTGCTAGGTCACTAGTGCCACGGAGATGCTTCTGGAAAATTGTGATGCTGGTTTTAGAATGTCCTGACAAAAAGTTCAGCTGCTAAAGAATAAATGAGGAATCAGGCAAAAATGCCAGGAGGCCGGTGGGGATGAACAATGAGATGCTGGGCAAGCTAAAAGAGAAGAAGGAAGCTTGCAGAGGGGGGAATCAAGGACAGGTAGCCTGGAAGGAATAGAGGAGAATTGTCTCTTTAGCCAGGGATTGAGTTAGGAAGCCAAAGCCCTGATAGAATTAAATCTGGCGAGGGACATCAAGAGCCACAAGAACAGCTTCTGATGATAAAATGATAACTAGAGAAAATGTGGTCAGTCTCCAGGAGGAAACAGTGTATGAAGCAATGCAATATTTATCGTCAGTTTCATTGTCTAAGGTAGAAGAAATTCTAAAAGTAAATCAATAGATTCGATAATGAAATCTAAACCCTATCCTCAAGGATATTCTCTTACTAGCTTGCTGTGAGTGATGCAAGTAGTGACTTGTTTAGACCTCTGAGTTGATGACTGTTCCTTAAATTAACAGCACTGCTGCTGGTGTCTCAAGGAAAAAGAGAGTGGGGTAGAGTCTGCCAGGGATGAAGTAAAGCCCTAACTCCGATTTCTAGTTAATGGTTTTTTGTCAGAGCCCATGGTTGTCAATGTGGTTCAAATTCCTGCTGAAGAGTTGCTTTCCTTCTGAAAAAAGAGAATGATTTCTACTTCTCAATTGATAAGCAAGCAAAAAACCCCACAAGTATCCTGTTCCCAGGGAAAGCCATCAACTGTCTTCAGAAAAAAGGAACATAGATCAATAGTCTCAATCAGTAATCAATCAAGCAATCGCAAGCTAAATCTTTCGTAATATCTATTCAATTCCAGTACTTCTCTTCTTCAGTAGCTTTCTGTTTTGCTTGGCATCTGGGAATTTTGAAAGATCCTTCTATGGCTCAAGGCTTTAGATCATGGTGCTCTTGGAAAATGGATTCTGTTCCTGCTTTGGGCAGAAGAGGTAACAGGAGTCTGCATGAAAGATGATGCCCAACACCAGAGGCAAAACGCTGCATCATCCATACAGCTGTCCAGGAGAAAGGCGAGTGAACTGATGTGATGAGAGGTGGCTTTTACTAAACACTTGTTCATCACCCATCCTAAAATCCACAAGTTAATGCAGAGCCCAAAATCACCTGCTTAACATTCAGTAGACACCTTTTTGTTTCATAAATATAAGATGGTTTTTTTAAAGGGTACGGTACGTAGCTTGATTCCTAGAACTGGAAGAGCCTGGAGACAGTAAACAAGCCTCCCGCTCTGCGAAAATACCAAGCTCAGAAATGTCCAAAGGAGATTAACTAGGTATGACTGATGTTCTGGCTGTCTGCACCTGGCAGCCAAGACTCTGAGCATCGACTGCTGGAACCAGCAGCCATTTCTGTGAAGAGAGAAGGGCGAAACCTCAGGCGGCCGTGGGCTCGGGAGAGAGGCAGCCTGCCAGAAAAAATATCCTTCCTCCTGTGCCCAGAAGATCATATTGCCTTCTTCAATTAATTATGAGAAAACAGAATCACGAGTCTTCCTCTGCCTTGCCAGCTGTGTAATCCTTCCGTAATCCCAGTTTTTGCCACACGGGCAATGCAAAATTACAGCAGGGAGCTTTGTTTGTTAAATACCTCCTTTCATGGAACTGCAGCTTACCCGTCTCGGGCATCCCTGCCCTGTGTGCTATCCCTGAGACATTGACAGGCCATGCGATGTTCATATTCTTCGTCACAGAGTACAAACATCACTCGCTCTCTAGTCATTCTGACTATGCAGTTGTCTTCTCAGGAAGCTTTAATTCAGGGTGACTGCCCTGACTCCTGCTATCGAGGGACTGTGTCAGCTCTCTGGAGTTGATATTATTTTGATATACTGGCAATTTGGACAGTGGGGTTGGACCCTCATACCTATTGTAAACATAATAGTGATAGTACAGCAAGTCAATCCCTTTCATGTAGTTTCTTTATTAAGTCCACTTATTAACCTATTATAACAAAAATACCTTGTGAGGTATGAACCAAACCCATGGATTGATGTAACAAGCAAAAACTAGCATGCCATATTAAGAAGCAGCTATTCTTCATCCTCTTTCTGCCACCACAGTACAGCAAAGGCATTGAGAAAAATTGTAGAAGAAAGTGTGGTAGAAGCTCTCACCAGGCTGTATGAACTCGTAAGCTGCTTGTCTTCTTTTGCTCTTGATCCATCCTGGCTCTCCTCTAAGACAACTCTCCAGGTTTTGCTCGTACTGGATTTGTCTGCGTCTAGGACTGCATCCTTCTTGCTCATAATTGGCTGCAGAGGGCACTCACGCAGCCCCAGACAGTAATCTCCTTTCTCTGTTTTGCTCTCCTCATTGGTTCTAAGAATTTAAGAGATTCTTTTTGAGGCTACTAGTTACTGCCTGTCAGTGTGGGGAAGACAGGGGTTTCTTCTTTTTAACTTGATGTTCTTTTTCCCCTTTTGAAACATAGAAATATTTCTAATGCAGCATAAGGTGATATTATGGAGAATCATGGAATCACACGGGTAGAAGGGATCTCCAAAAGTCATCTAGTCCAACCCCTGTAATGGTTGAGGAAGAGGGTCTAAATCGGTTTGGGTGGGTGCCTGTAATTCTAGCACAACACCCAGCTCTCACCAAGAGGTCAGCAGGCAATGAAGCAACTTTGCTAGAGAGACAGCAGTTTATTGAACCCATCACTAAGGAGAAAAGGAACAAACCCAAATCAGTGAAAGAATCCAAAAGGCAAAACACGAACTGTACACAGTGCCCTTACACACACTCTGAGAGCGATGGGAGACAGCTAACACATCGGGATTTGGCTGTAAATGAGAGCTCTGGGGCAAGAGAGTGAACGCCAGCACTCATAACCACAAAGCCACCACACACACACACTTGCACCCCACTTTCCAGAAGAGAAAGGGGTGATGGCAGGAACACAGCACACAATATACACTCAGTGCTTGTGGAGAAGTCCCTTTTCCCAATCCTCATGCAGACATCAGCACTCTGTGATGTCTCTGGCATACTAGGGGCTCTTCTTTGAGGCTATAGCAGCGTCAAATGTGGAGGGTACAACAGGGTTCCAGACTCTCTGTTTGCCAAAGGCTTAGGGTTCAGCACTTGTGACCTCTCTTCCTGTCTCTCAGTAGAGGCTTCTCTCAGTCTCTCTCCGTGGCAGAGTGTACAGGATCTTTGCCAGCCCGGTGGAGACAAGGCAGCATGGTGATGGTTACGTGGAGCCACCCTTGTTATGGGAATAGGCTTTTTGATGTCTCATCCAAAGTTTTTCCACAGCCCTTATGCAGAGCCTGCCTTTCTTCTCCCCTGTGGTCAGGCACCAAGGGAGGTAGAGGGTTAAGAGCTCAGCTCAGCCTGGCATCTTCAAAGGCGATTGCTGTAGTCCAGCTCTAGCTGCCCTTACTCTGACCCACAGCCAAGGACAGGAACGAGCTGGTGCTGGCTTTTCACTATCTGACCCCTCAGCGAAAGAGGGAAGGGCTGCAGGTTCACCCCCACAGAAGGGGGTTTGCAGGTATGAGTGGCTTGTCTCTTCAGCCTCTGTGCGTTCGAGCTCCTGCGCAAAAGAGGGTTGGTTGTGGATGCCCCTGCAGCAGAGCGACAGCTGGGCTGCAACTTTGTTTGGCTTCCACCCTTCAGTGGCAGGGTGTTGAGAGCCATTGCTCGCTCCCCCCCATCCCTTGGGGGGTGGGGGAGCTCTCTCCTCTCCTAGAGGAGATCCTTGTTGCAGCAGGAGAAGACAAAGATGGCAACAAGAAGAGAAGGAAGAAGAAAGAAGGTGGAATACCTTCCCTTTAGGACTCTGTCCACCAACCACCTGTAGAGTCCACGCACTGATGCAGGAGGTCTGCTAGGAAAGCTGCCTCCAGCCTCAAGATGAAATGCTTTCTTGGGCAGAAAAGCACCACAACTGGTAGTTGAAAATGTGGTCATTTTCAAACCAGAACACCCCTGCAGAGGCAGTGACGTCATTCACTACACCCCATTTCCCTGAGTCCCATCCAGCTCCATCTCCTTGTCAGTCACTGAGAAAGCAAGAGGCTATCACACACATCTAAGCAATCACACTTGAAAGAGACACCTGTGTGTGACAGTACGACAACAGATAAGAGATTCATTGCAAAGGACTTGCTACTCATCTTGGTTTTGCAGCTACATTTAATGACGGCGTGACCCCATCAATTCTAATGACTCTACAATAGCTGAGGATCGATTCTGCCAGCATTTAATGTAAGCTATAAATAAAATACATCTTCCATCCACTGTAAAAGTGGGCTGTGACACAGGGGTGGATTCCAGGCTATAAACAGAATCCACGTGCCTGTCAGGTAGGTATGAGCAATAGTTTTCATCTCTATGAGCTTGGTTTTGTCCAAGCTTTTACCTACTCCTGCAGCTGCAGAATGCTGGTGGTGCAGGTATTAAAGCTTAGGAGGATGCTGTTTGATATACAGTGTTCTTTCATTAACTGCAAATTACCCCTCAAGTTGAATTTTTAATGTCTGCAGATAGTTTTCTCGTGTGTCTAGCAGCACAGCCCCAGAGGGGTTTATGCCTTTTGGGCTTTAGTTGTGGCTTAGAGGTTTTTTCTTCTGGTTTTGGTTGGGGAAAGGATACAGCTGACTGGGGATCTAGCTCTGTGCGGAGGTGGAAGCAAGGGAAGCCCTTCTGGACAGCCTAGGAAGGTGGTGGGAGTCAGCAGTGGTGAGGTTTCCATCTGCAGCCCATGCGGGACAACACACCAGAGTAGAGGAACCAAAGGCAGTGCAGATGGCCAGACCACAGCCCAGGGGAGACCCCAACCCCTCATGCTGGTTAGAGAAGTTACTGACTGACTGTCTCTAAGGGTGAGGGACACACACCATGCTGCCTCCTGGGAGGGCTGCAGGGGATTTACTCATCATAGAATCCTTAGGGATTGGAAGGGACCTCGAACCATCATCCAGTCCGATCCCCTGCCACAGCAGGATTTACTCCTGAGAGAAAAGAGGATGCAGAGCTGGCTCTGGGAATGTAATAGCCTGTATATCTCCCTCTTTGTTGTGGGTTGTGGGGATTTGTTTGTAGTGGGTGATAGGACTTTGCTGGAAAATGAAACTGAATCGGATTCCCTGATGGAGTTGTCTTTGCCCATGACCATAATCGGTGAGCGAGCTCTCCTTGTTTGGGTTTTATTTGGCTCCCAAGCATTTTGCTAATTCGTGGAGATCTTGTCCCCAGCTGGCAGCTGTAGCCACCAGGAGCCATACACAGTGGTGTGCTGAAAGACAGGCAGAAGCAAAAGCTGTCGTGTTTTCATGCCTGCTTTCAGAAGTGCTGTGGTGGTCACACAATCTGGGTATTGCCATTTGCTCTGGAACACCATCAACATTCAGCTGTGTGTTTTAAATGGAAATGTAGGTGTTGGTCGTGTTCCAGACACAATTGCATTAGGAGGGTGCTGGAGGTACTGCAGTGAATTTTAATGCAGGCACTTTTGGCTCCAATATGATGGAGCTTTTACTTCTGCTCTGCTTTGCTTCGAGCTGCGTTTCTTCCTGGATTCTCTCAACCTCAGGGTTACAGTCTGGAGGAGAAGATGGCATTTCTAAGGGGCTAACCCTGGGCAAAACAGTGTTAACCGGTCTGTTAGGGAAATGAACTCTGAAACAACGACTTCTGTTGTGGAAGGGTTGACTTGTGAAGGTGCAATCAGTAATTAAGTGACCTGAAGTCTTGCAGCTTCTGGAAAATAATCTTATTGAGGGAGATGACATGGAAATCCTCTTCTCTCTCTAGCTGCCTGTCCATCCTTTACTCCAGTAACAGCAGGTGGGCTGTGCAGCAGCTCTGTCCTTGTCATCTTTCCCTCACCTTACCCATAAAGGAATCAGATAAATCAGGTTAAAAATCAGGTTAAAGAAAGCAAATGTTGTAANTCTGTCCTTGTCATCTTTCCCTCATCTTACCCATAAAGGAATCGGATAAATCAGGTTAAAGAAAGCAAACGTTGTAGAAAAGTATTGATTTATTGATTGTTTACTTTATTTATTTGTTCCTTGTCCAGGATGTCGAGTGATTTCCGTTAGAACCGGTAGGATTTTTTTATGCCTGGTGTTTTTGGAAGTAATGATTTGTGAAATCCCAGCAAAAGGTCACCAGAAATGATTCAGAGTGATAGCGACACGAATACGTATTTGCAAATCCATCCTGAGGTCTGGTGGTCACTTGGTATTTCAATGCTCATAGATCATCTGACTCATTCCTTCCTTTCTGGGTTTCATTGACCCAGGCTGGGCTTTGTTTCTTAGCTTCTCTTTCATTATCTCTGTCTTCACCTTATGCTCCTCTGCACTTTTTCTCTTGCTGTTTTAAGTGAAAATCTTTGATGGCAACGTTCTTATTAATGAGAAGTACGCTGATGATGATAAATCTATGGTATTGACTTTTTCTCATCACCTTGGGCAAGAATAATTTGGAATAATGGGTTTAAGTATCTAACTTTCTGAAGATTAGTCAAATTTATAACTCGGTTATTGAAAGGGTGTTCTTGAATACAATTATTTTCATATCACCATTACTGAGATTTATTCATCTGACTTTAATATGGGAAAGCTTCCATCTTCTCAAAACTGGTTACTGTACCGTTCTCGTATTTCTGAAATCAGTGAACTAAAAGCAATTCTACTCTAACGCTTAAAAATATTTATGAAATACTCCGTGCACACTGAAATATCTAAAAGGGAAAACAAAACCAAAACCCCAACAACGTTGTTTACTCTCTGTGCACACCATCATCTGGTCATAAAAGATGTGGCATAGGCCAGTGACTTTGGTGGCTGAAAAGGATTCCTGTAAACAGGATGAGTTCTTCTGATTTTGAGAACGCTGTTGGAAGCAGAATCAGTAGGTTCAGTACTTCAGTAGAAAAATGGAAATGACTCTCATTTCCACACAACTTTTTATGCGAGGGTGACAATTATTATCCCCTCTGTTAGTTTCATTCCACCAGTGGGTGTCAGCAATGGTCCCTGGTGCTCAGGGCAATCACCAGGCTGTGGTGAGGGGAAGGCTCTGGTTTCAGCTGGTGTGGATGGGTGGAATCAGCCATGCAAGCTCCAGAAGCTGCTGGAGCAAACCTTGGGTCTGGCTCTTTGGAAACATCACTGTTGACTGAGTGCTGGAGAGTCTTAGCCCGATCCACATCAGTACTGCTGTCTTTATGAGAGACGTGTTCTGAACCCAGCCTTGCTTCCAACAGCCTTTCAGCTCAGGCACCTGCACCTTCTGGGTGGAGCTATCTGTTTGCTAAGCCACTTAGCTTTAATGAGGCTGTCATGCTAGAGGTCTTATTCTTTAAATGAGTGGATTCTGGTGTTGATTTCCATCTCTGGACTGCAATACGCGGACTGCTAGCTGCTTGCTCTTTCAACTTTGATATTTTAGTCCAATAAAGGGGGGCTATTTCAATGTTCAGTTCTTCCAATATTTGCCAGTGTTTCATTATGGACTAAAGCAAATAGAAGAGAATGTTATCAGTTTGTTTGGGTGTAAGGAGGTTCCTGTATTTAATAAGCAAATTTAAATTTAAGCACTAAATCATTTATATTTTAAAGGCTGTGGTTGATATCAGCTAACCTCACCCATCTGAAATGTAGACAAAGAGTCCCAGATGGGGACTTTATTTTCCATGTCAAATTAATAGAGAAAACCTGTAGGCACATCTGAAATATTATATTATTATTATTATAGTTTTTATTATTATTAATAATAATATTATTTTCTGGAATGAAATTATTCATCCTTTGGAATTGCTTATTTTATCTCTTGCTTGCAAATAGAGACTAAACTATTAGCATATTTTACCCTTCCTTTGTGTTAGCTTAAGCATCTCATTTCAAATGAAATGAGTAATAATGAACAAATTACCACTATTTATTCTTTTCCCTTTTAAAGTGCATGTAACTCCTGCAGTTTTGAATCAGAGTTCTCATCTTCAGTTTCTCACAGAAGTAAATTATATAACAGTACCTTCATTTTCCAGCAGGGACATTTGCCTTAAGCAGGTAGGATGATGATAAATCATATCAATATTTACAGTGATATCAGGATGAGGAAGAGTTATCAACAGATGTAAATATAGTGGCTCCAAATTGGTCACTGCAGCAGACAACCCTGCTCTGCATCATCAGGATCACAGTAGTGATGAGGCTGGAAAAGACCCTAAACTAAAACCAACCAAATAAATCTAAACATCTGATAAACCCAAAGAGAACAGTTTTCTTGTTAATGAAATGCAGAATCTTTTCTTTATGTACAAAAAATAGCTGTGACAAGATTGCCTTTGGCTACCTTGGCTGAACATTTCATTACATTAGATACTGAAAAAAAGCGCTTGTTACTAAAATCTTGATTAAAAATCCTGTAAGCAAGTACGGCAACCATAAACATAGGTTTAGTGCTAAAACCTCTGTGCTGAACAGGAGTGGGATGTGGAGTCACCTTGGCTCTTGCCCCAATGGTGTGGACTGACTGACAGCCACACTGACTAGATCTGGGTACTTTATTCATGCATTGGCTGTGCTTGCCACACAGAAATCGCTCTGGGATGTTAGCTGTGACCTCCACTTATAATTTGAGTGGTGTAGGTATGCTTTCCTCTACTGTAATTATTTGAAGCAATGCAAATTTCACAGAGCAGTTTTTATCGTGTGAAATTGTTGTAGGGCCTGTCGTGTGCTTGGTGGTAGGAGAGGAAAGCAGGTGGAACATTTGGATGTGGAAACTCAGCTGTGTGAGCTGGAGGGAGCCAAGCTCATCTTCCTGTTGTCTGCTCTTTGGGAGTGATTCATGTTGAGTGATTCATGTTCTGAGAGTGAAGCTGACATGGTGCAAATCACAGCTAACTCTTCGGCAGCATCAACACTCAAAAGTGCAAGGTATTTGTTGCCTTTTTGTCTTTAGCTGTGTAAACTTACTGAGACCAGTTCTCCTGGACCTTAGAGGGGAGACCTTGCTGCTATCTGCAACTACCTGAAAGATAGTTGTAGAGCGATGGAGGTTGGTCTCTTCTGATAGGTGACAGGCAACAGGACAAGAGGAAATGCCCTCAGGTTGTGCCAGGGGAAGTTAAGGTTAGAGATTAGGAAAAACTTTATGGGAAGGGTCAGTGGGCGTTGGAACAGGCTGGGAGGGGCTTGAATTGCCATCAGGAGATGTGTTTAACCGCTGAGTAGATCTGGGGCTTAAGGACATGGTTTAGTGGTAGGCTCAGGACAGTTAGGTTAAATGGTTGAACTTGATGATTTATAGGTCTTTTTCAACCCAAACAACTCAGTGCTTCCATGATTTTGATACAACTTCTAATGAAACTGAAGTAGTCTGTCTGCCCAAAGACCTTCTTTATACCAGTAGTATAAATTGGTTTAGACATTCAGTGAAGACAATGTTTTGAAAGTACTAAATGTGCTTGGCTGAGCTCAGTTTTCTGTGGTAAGGGCTGGCTAGTGAACTTCCAAGGGAAGCTGTAAGCTGTATCTTTCCTGGCACTTATGCTTGTCTTAAACATGTGACACAACGTTAAGTCAGAGACTAGATGGAGCTTTGGCTTGATTTGCTGTGGAAATTTCATGTCACAAACTACTGCATATGGGTCGTTCTCACTGACAGGTAAGATTTTATGTTTCCAGGCAATCTTCTACATTTGAGCCTATAATGTAAATTCCTGAAAAATAGCTGATATTATTCACTGTAAAAATACCTGATGCAAAGTTCTGCTACAAACGACCTTAGCATATAGGTCTGTATAAGGAACAGTCCCTCTCTTTTTATCAGTTTGCTCTCTCAGTTCCCCTTCCCTTACTTCAATACCTGTACTGCTAGTCAAAGAGAAAGGAAGATAAATGATTTCAAGTTTCCTCCTCACTTTGAAACAGAATTTTCACAAAAGTGCTCCTGACCAAGTGCTGCAGGGAGACAGGGATTTTAATGAGGCATTAGAGCAGGCGAGATTCATAAGGTAATTCTCAAAGGTGGATCGCCTGCAGACAACGGCTAATACATTGGGAATGACTGCCAAGGAGGATAAAAAACAGATGACCAAAATGAAGAGGAGAGAAAGTCGTGGTGAATAAAGAAGTAGACAAGCCTGGAGCCTTGCGTTGTTCCAAACTAAGGCACAGAGCACGTAGATGCAGATCAAAGGAATATGTATGTGTTCATCATGTACAACAAGGACTTACTGCTGGGACAACATCAGAGCTGGAGTTACTTTGCTCCATACAAACCAGTAAAGTGAGGGCATGACTGTTAACAGCCCTGGAATCAGATGCCTTCGTTTGGTTGTAGCATGTAGTCATACCGGCCGCTCAGCTGATGGAGCTGATGCCCTTAAGGGCCCTGATTCTGAAATGGGTTGAGAATAAAGGTCTTCCACTGACATTGGCATTTGTTGTAAGACTGGAACACCAGTCAGAACTGGAAGCTGTACTTGTCATTGAAAAGAAAAGTGCATTTCTAGACATAAGGACCACTTTAAAGCACACAACCAGACCTGGAAAGTTATGAATATATTTGTATTGACATTATGAAGAATAATTATACTGCTCAGACCTCAATGTGTTAAAAAGCTAGAAAGAAATAAGGTGATTCCTCCAGAAAAATCAATTCTTTTGTAGAAAAAATATTACCTGGTACTGAAATGTTTGTAATAGCTGACGTGTAATACTGGACATCAGCCAGGCAGTTACCCAAGGATCCTAGGATTCAACTCCTAGGCAGAATTCAGTGACTTTTTGAGGTACCCAACAGAGTAAAGATCTTTTATTTGAGATTTTTACATCATGGAAAAGATGTCCTTATTTTTACAGCTTCGTTTTTATCGATAAAACACTTTTATGTAGACTTTAGTGGAACAAAGAGCATGAAGAGGGTAGTAACATTTTGGGGAACTTCACTGGAAGAGACTTCTCACTCAACAGAAATACAGGAACTGCTTTCCTGCCCCTTGCTGTCTCTGTTGAACACAGAGTAATCTCCTGCCCATGAAGCATTTTTGCAAAGCATCTGGCACGCTGTAGTGTTCACTCTCCTTTCCTCATGCCCGTGTACTTGAAATTTTCCATGCCTGTGCTTCACAAGACCGTGTGCAGAGCTCTTTCTGAATCATTCATCTCCGAGAAGCAAATTTTTGCATTATGTGATCAATTAGGTTTTATGAAGTCAGGATAATAATTCAAGCACTGCTCAATAAATGAGACAGTGAGGGTTGCCTATCTCACTTAAAATGTGAAATGAATTAGGTATCAATCGTCAAGATTTCATTTTTGTTGACCAAGAAACCTGTGCAAACTGTCTGCCTTGGATTGGACTCTAAATACAGAGGAGAACTACAATTAATTCCTCCGAGACTTCAAATCTAGCTCTGCAGAGCCAACAGATTTAGATACACGAGACCCATTTTCAGTTTGCCTTGTGTTTCGGTGGAGTCACCCATCCTAAAGCAGCCGTGCAATCTTTCCTGATGATAAAGTATTAATCACTTGGTTTAAAATTCACAGCATTAAAAGGATGTGGTGCAATCAGACTTTTCCTGTTTATGAAAATGTGTATAATTAAAGAGAGAAGAATGTATTTGTCAGCTTCCAGATGTGCTATTTGCTGGCACTGTACAGAGTCTGCACAGGGTGAAAAGGAAAACACTTGGGTTTTGTGGCTTTTTCAAGAACTTTGAAAACAGTAGTCTTCATAATGATCATCGGCTCAGAGCTGCAGCAATACGCAGTCCTCTGTCCTCTCGTGGATTACCTCATTGCACTTTGAGTATGCACAATCAGCTTTGCTGTTACTTTGTGAGAGCTGCATAAGAAACCGTGCCCCTGAAGAGCTGTAGATAGCACTATCTCTTCACCAAGCAGAAATGGATCTCACTGCAGATGAGACAGGCACAAAGGAAGAGACATGCACCAGCATCAGGTGCAGCGTGCTAGTCCGTGCAATCATAATTGAACTCTTTTTTTTTTACTGGACAAGGATGTCAGATTGTGAAATGGAACTGGGACCTCCTAAAATGTGATCTCTCGCTGCTCTGAAATGCAAGGTCTTCATGCCCACCTGATTTGGTTTTGGTAGCCACAAGCTTTCAGTTTGGAATTCCAAGATGTCCCATCCTCCTCAAATCTGATGTTATGGTAATGTTGTAATGTTGACGGTCTTGGAGATATTTCCAACCCTTAGAATTCTATGAATTCCAATGATTTCCCCCTTGATTCTCTTCCTGCAAGGCCAGAATTAAATGGAAACGAAGTAGGCTCATATATGTAAACTCTCACAGGTTTATAACATTAAATCATTTGAACAGCTCACTCAACAATGCAACCTTCAGAGGCGAGGTTTTCAGAAACACCAATTGACAGACACACAACAATCCATATTCCAGCTTAAAAAGGAACTGCTAAGACTCCAAAAAGCCAGGCAGAGTTAAAGGGTAAATTACTATTCTCTGTGCAGCACTACATCGTGTGCAAATAGATAGTCTCAGAACATAAAAGGAAAATAAGCAACACAATTTCTGATGAGATGACTCGTAGGCAGATATCTCCTCCACTGCACACACCATCACCTCCTTTCCATCAGCGAGTGACTGCCAGCGGAAAATAATCCCTCTGTACTCTAATAATCAGTAGTAAAATAAGTAGGAGAGGGCCAACATCCTGTGGAAAATGGGAACAGGAAAAGAGATCATCACAAGCATCATTTTCTGATGTTACTCACGTGTGCAAAATATTGAACATATAGATATGTAAGCTCACATGAGTGCTCGCGTGGGTCTGGTAGGCATTTTGAACGACACCCATCCCTGCTGGGGTGAAACCCTTTGGAAATAACCAAGACATGACCTTAATGACCTTGGAAGGGCAGACTTCAAAGCTAGGGAAATGTCTCTGTTATGATGAAGAGACAAACAGTATCTTGGAAGGAATGAAGCAAGTTACTGAAGGTAGTCTGATAGTAAGAGATTAATGGCAATGCCTTTAGGGTGGGGGTAAATTATTGCAATGAGTTAAATTGGAGTAATTGTTGATTCAAGGGCAATCTATTCTAGCTCTTGTATTCTAGCTCTTGCTCTATTCTCTGTGTATTCTAGCTCTTGCTGGAAAACACTGATTCGGTTTAGCTGACAGTTTTCAAGTTCCATGTTTGTTTTACTCCTCTTTGGCATGAAAACAAAGCCTTTTAAAGGCTGCCACAACACGAAGTCTGTCAAAATGCCTGCTTCATCTTGAAAAGGTCAACTTTTTGTTTCAAGCCTTTCTCTCCTGAGTGTTTGTTCTTGAGCAAAACCTTTACGCTGAAATTTTGTCAGAACAAATTGCCTCTCTAATGATGTCGAAAAGGGTTTGGTCTTCACCAAGCATCTCACTTAAATGGGATTTCTCCATGGGTAGCCATACTCTGACAAACTCTGGTATCCTGGAGATTTGTGGTTCCTTGCCTCTAAACTCCCTCTAATTCACGTCTTTACTGAAAGAAAGAGCACTGTGTTAGTCCTTACTAATGTTCTCTTTCATGTGGCTGTGTGTGTGGCAGCTACCAGAAGAAATGGATAATCAGAGTTCTCACCTTTTTTATTTCCTAAAACAAGGAATTGCAGAATCACAGAATCACTGAACAGTTTTGGCTGGAAGGTCATTGAGTCCAACCTTTCCCCAGCCCTATCAGCACCACTAACCCTATCCCCCAGCACAACATCTACCCTTCCCTTGAACACCTCCATGGAGGGGACTCAACCTCCTCCCTGGGCAGGCTGTTCCAGAGCCTGACAGCCCTTTCAGTAAAGAAATTCCTCCTCACATCCAACCTGAACCTCCCCTGGTGCAACTCGAAGCCGTTTCCCCTGGTCCACTGGCCAGGAGAACAGACCAAGCAGACCCTGCCCATTCTGCAGGGACACATCTTTGGCTTTACCATGTGCTAGTCAGAACACACCAAACATAAACCCATTGCACATAACTTGAGAAAGAGAATGATAATGCGTGCTGTGGGGCAGGCTTGGGAAGCCCGTATTCCCAGAAAGAAAAAGACACCTGGTTTTGTTAAACAGGACAGGATGCAGCCAAACAGAAGAGAGGAATCAGCAGTTAAAGCCTTCCATCTGAGTCCATCTTGAGATGGTTATAACTTCATGCAGATTGACTACTTCTTGTGTCTCTGCTGCAACCTGTTTAGGGGAGTGGAGCAAGTGTGCAAGCGAGGATTTACCTTGGGACTATGTAGATGTGGCCGTTGGTGGGTGCTGTGGGTAACTGATGGACAGAGAGCCTGATCACACAGAAAGACCAATTATGGGACCAAAGATTGGTGAGGAACAGTCTCATGTCATCATTACTAAACCCACTGCACCCTCCAATCATATATTAAGGAAATGATTCCACTTCTTATTATACCGTTTATGCCTAAATAGTAAAGAAATGCTGCTAAAGCAGTCAAGAAAACAGTGGCTTCTGGGTTTTGCTTGGCAGTAGGCAGGTAGTAAACACCACTCACAGCACAGGTATGGGAAAAGCCTTTGTGTTTTTCTACCACCCAAAGCACTGGTACCTCTCTGTATCCTGGGGACAAGCTTTGGCTCTCTGAAAACAGCAGTGCCATGCCATAACCCCAGCCATATCTATACTGCTGGTCCTGTCTGAGGGAGACTTGCTTATCACTGACTGAGCTTGAAGGACTTTTCCAGCCTCATCATTCTGGTGATACCGTGATCATCTTTTTTAAATACCAGGCACTAGATGGTATTGGAATTACAGCTTACTGTCTCAGTCAAATCTATGCCACACTGGGCTGCTGCATGCCACACACATAAACCACTCATGTGATGTAAACCAGAAGCTGTTTTCCTGACTGATTTAAGTGATGGCTGAGGATAATCAATATTTCTGCAGTGCAGTTTTTTATCTCCTTACCTAGCCATAAAAGCCACTCTTGCTGTAGAAAAGCTTCTCTACAGCATCTTTCTTACCCTCTCAACAACTTTGCTTTTCCAAACAAGAGGAGCAAAAAAAAAAACCCAAACAAAACCGACTCAGAAAACCCCCAAAATAGCAGTGTCTCGTAGTCAGGACAACCACTGTTGGTTTTTATTTTTCACAATAAGTACTTGAACCGAGGGAGATGTAGGAGATCCTACGGAGCATTTGGGAAAACAAAGTTTGTCCACTTGCTTCAATGAGCACTCCGTTATTTTTGAGCAACAGAAGAGCTCTGAGGGAAGATGAAGGGAAATCGGCTTGCACGCTGACTTGCCACAGAAAAGCTTGGTGCACGGGCAAAGAAGAGAGCTGAATCCAAATCTTTGACGTGCACATTAATGGTCCGTAAACCATGCTTTTTGCTACCCGGAGATAAGCATCTCTCTTTCCTCAGAGAATCACCCCAGCCTCACCCAGGAAATACTTTCAAACTAGCACATAAAGCGACGTTTTCACCTAGTCCTCTCTTTGTGAACCCACACTCTGATGCCACGGCTGAAGGAGCAATCTATATGGTCTCTAACTAATCTCAGACGCATCTCAGAGGTGGCTCCTAACAACAGGGTGATCATATTAAGACCGACACATCCCGAGCTCTGTGTTTGGCTATGTTTAGCTCAGCATCACTCCCGTAAGCTTTGTGCAGGGGAAACAAATGTGGTTTTCTCTTGCTTATTTTCAGCACTGCGTGGCACCCAGCAGCAAACTAACACTTCATATGGGTGTTCTGGCTTATTGGGCCAGACGATGAAACAGCAGCACTCGGTATAAATGGGGAACGGTGCAGAGCTCAGGTACAGCCCAGAACCAAGCAAATCGCGGAGTATTCCTTGAGCTCAGCTTCCCATATGTTAATGCTCAGCGGATCTGTGAGGCTCTGCAACTGACAGGTGAAATCACTTGCCTCATAGATCATGAATGGAGCTCCAGTAAGATGAATCGCATGCAAAATAGCAGACAAAAATCAACAATACATGACACGCTGAAGCAATGAGAATTCCGCAGTAGATGAGAGAACTCACTAAAAAAATACAGCAGCTGTGCTTTAGAACAGAACAGAACAGAACAAGATGTGATAAACTAAGCTTTGATGAATATTAAATACACTGCAGCCATGATATGTAGGATATCATAGAGGATGACTGCTAGCTCCAGAAGGTCAGTGATTCTTGCAGCTATTCCTTTTACAGAATTCAGTGGTGTCTGTTGTGTTAATGTCTGTTCTCTGGCATTTTCTCAGCTGCTGGGAGCATATTGAGTTCAGTACCCATCTCCCCATCTCCTGCACAGGAGGGGTAGTGACAGTGGAAGCACTTTTTGAATCTGAAGCACTAACAGAACGAGTCAGATTACAATCCCCAGGCCTGATTTAGCCAATAATCGATTTATTTGGTCACCCACACAGCCTGTTTTCTGTAGGCTGGTATGTTTAACTGGAGGATTTGCACTGAAGGATTAGTTTTGGTTTGAAGAGTTCATCTCTCAAATGTAGTGTCAATCCAGAAAGGGGACAACCCGCTTTGATTTCTCCTGGACTGAGGTATGGGGCAGCAGTCTGGAGCTGTGTTTAAGAAGCATCAGAGACAGAGAACATTTTTGACCTGTGCCCTCTGAGGGAAAACAGCAGTGCTGGTGCCCTCACTTCCACAGGGACGTTACTCATGTTTAACTCATGGCTGGGGCAGTATCATGTGCAGGTCACTGGTTCTCTTTAGAGCTTGAACTGAGAGTTTTTGTAAGCACAAGTCTTGTCCAGAGCCATAGAGTTCCCTTTCATTTGCTCTTCCCTGATCTGTTGCTCAATTCCATACCAGTTAATCTGGACTAAACCTTTGTGACTCAATCATTGCCGGCTCTGAGCTAATTTTCTTTCAAGTCTTCATTGCAATCGTGCTCACTGTTAGACTATCTCTTTCAAGTTCCAGCAATGGAAGAAGCTTAGGCCACAATATTTCAGCAATAGAATTGGCAGCAGGAGCTTTGAAACCTGGTTGCAACCTGTTTTAGGACGAACCTGTGTAACCCAGAGAATTTTAGCACAGAGATAAAGAGAGCAGGGAACTGCACTTGCTTTGCAGTGAAGGCTGTACAGCACCTTGTTCAGGATGTGAAAGTGGATGCTTGATGCCGTTCATCTATGCCAAAAAGTTCTCATGAACTCGTCACCCTGTATTATATTTAAATTGCTTAACCACAGGTCTAAAAGTGAAGTCATTCAGAGTGGACAGTCTCAAAAGCTTTAAAGCAACGTGCCAGTTTTATGACTGAAATAAATCCCAGTCTAACCAAAAGGGTTAGCTATAAATGCATTGAGTTTTGCAATTTGATTGATCTGATAATGATTTATTTCCCTATTGTAGTTTAATAGATAGCATATAGCAGAATGTATACCATGTGTGTACGACTACATGCATGGGTACAATGCACACCAACATGTATGTGCACATCCATGTCAATGTCATGTGTGTTATCAAAGAATCAGCAGAAATTACTTGCCATTTAGAGAAAAATACTGCCTTTGCTACCTTTACCACTAGGAAACCTTGCAGCTCTATCTGTCTTGTCAAACTTTAGCTTGCAACTCTAAATCTTTCTCTGCACCCACAAAGGATAAGTTTTGCCACTGAAGGGTTTTTTCATTCCCAGTAGAGGTGTGGAACGGACAGGATGTGGCTGTTTGAAATCATTAGGAAATAGCTTATTTCAATCTTAAGGTCCTCAGCTTCTGTAACCTTGATTTATGTGACTGAGTGAAAAAGAGAAACCTATGGCTTGAGGGCAGGTTGGGTGCTAATCAGGGTGCTCAGATGAGAGTGAATACTGAGGAGATGCGGAACTCCAGCCTATTGCACTGCTGTTACCACGTGAGAGTGTTAGTGTCTATCATGAGCTTTGCTTTCTAATCACCTCCACTCCCCTTCTCTATGGAATATTTCTGTAAAAATGATTCCTTCCTTTCTGACTTTAGTTCAGTAACCACAGCAAGAGGCAGCACTAATGAATGCAAGCTGGCATTTTAACTGTAGTTGCCCTAGACCTCTTCCTAGTGAGAACAGAGTTGTGCCTGGTGCAGGGCAGAGGCAACAAACAGATCTATGCTGTCATCACTGTTGGGATAACGTTGGTCACAAAATAGACTAGGAAAACAAATGCTTTATGCACATATAAGTATGCACACGTATGTGTGCACATACACAAATGAGTACGTATGTAAAGGCATAGTGACCATCTTTAGGAATAGAGACAACTGAATAGAACTTGTGTAACCCCATTTTTCACTTGGATTCTGAACAGTAAAGCCTTGGTTATGTCAATGGCAATGCCTCTCTCAGTCTGCCATCAATCTCTACAAATGCTCTGCAACGGAGCAATTAATAAGTGATTAAACGTAACCCTCTGCTTTTAAATAACACTAATGTTGTGATAAACCTATAAAAATAGGAAATTAGAAGACAAGGGGTGCAATTTGGGTTTTGCTTGCATTAGTTTGAAGAACTTACAATCCTGTGAGTAAAAGAAGTAGTGACAACTTTAAAGGCATTTTCCTCCAGATAAATTGCTTATTTTTCCTCCATTATTGATAATTAGAAGCTTTTGTTAAGTAAAACACTCTTTCTTTTGAGAATAAAGAAGATTATCACTTGCTCACAGCAAAAGGTAAATGCAGACCCATTGTAATTTTAGTTACTGAAGGACTTTCTCCTGCCAGACAGGGATCTCAAAATACAAGGGAACCTGATACTGGAGACCTGTTCCCCCAAGTGGGCATTTCCCACATAGGGAGATGACATTTTAGTGACCTGGCTACACTCTGTGTTCAGTGGAGAGATTCTGAGAAGACTGCAAACAAGGGACTGTGGATAAAACTGATAATGAGACCTAAAGATCCATCATTTTGCTTCTGAACTCATGTTTAAATACATATACTTGCAAGCACATATTAGCTCTATGGTAGGAAAGTGCTCCTGTGAATTTATGTGGAAAAAGAGAGAGGACAAAAGTAGGCTGGCAAGATCAGAGCATTAGACTGCAGAGCAAAGCCAGGAACTATTCCAAGCGAAGGCAGATCCAATGTCCCTGCTGCAATAAATGCTAGTCCCTGCACAGACAGGCATTTATATTTTTGAACTGAAAGAAAAATGGTGCAGCATTAAAAACAGATTGGGAGCTCTGAGTTTAGCCCATAACCGCAGACAAAGTATTGAAGGAACTGTTTTACAGGAAATACTTGAACAATATTACTTCAATTTTTAATGTTCTCGTGCTAGTTGTTATCAATTGATAGAATTTGGAATTTATTGTCATTCAAAACTAGACCAGAACGGCAAAAAAGTGTGGTTCTTACTCATCACTCCATTTAATATTTATACATAATGCAGCACGTGTTTATACTCAGTCAAGGGAACGTTTCTTAAACAGGACTTTGTTTATCTTGCACATAGAATTCTAGGACCAGATTATACATGAAGAGTCAGAGACTTAGCAGAACTCAGCCATGTGAAGAATTTGTTTTCCCTTTAAAATCAGAGGTAGTTCATTAATTTTCATGTTTTATGAATTATTCATAATTTAATCATTTACAGCCAAATACAGACAATTCTGAATCTGGACCAATATTACAGAATCCATTACCTGGCCCATCAATGCAATACCAATTCAAAGCTGCAAGAAATAAAGTCACCTGTGTGGTGATTTCCTTGGTCCTTATCCACTTCTCTGTTCCTGCTGGTGGGTCTGCATCGTTAAAGTAATCAGCAAACCTGTCACATTGCCTTGCTTTGTTACAATGACATCACGCATTCATGAGTTGCATGTTCCAAACTCCAGCAGGTGCACATTGCCTGAACTGGATCATAGTATCACAGGATCACAGTACTGATGAGGCTGGAAAAGACCTTAAAGACCATCCAGTCCAACCTAAAACCAACCCAGTAACCCTAACATCTGCCATCTAGCTCATGCCACTCAGCACTTCATCCAGCCTGACCCTGAAC
>VZRI01000946.1:6700-17220 GCA_013397515.1 Upupa epops | reverse complement strand
AGGCCAGGATCTTTTTGGTTTATTTTGTTGAGGGGGGAAGAGTGATCAGCCAGTTGTTATTCAGACAGAAAATACTAGCTGCCAATGACAAAGATGTACTTAACACCAGCAGCTTTCAGAAAAAGGTTCAGTGCTTTGACAGTGGGGATAAAGGCTGCAGGACAGTGTAGAGAGACCTCAGACTGCTGAAGACATAAGAGCTCTACAGGCTGGACAGTGTGGGACTCATTCACCTTGCTCCTTGTCAGCTATGCCAGCTTGCAGCCAGCTCCTTACCTCTGTGTGGAGGGTGCGTGCCAACTCAGAGGCCATCTGCTTCTTGAGGAATTTGCATCAGTACCTGCAAACGTTAGGCTTCTTTTAGTTAAATTTGTATGTGTTTCCACCCTCCCCAGAGGGATGTAAATGTTTTCCCATCCTTGGCTTGATGGGGTCAATGTGTGACCACCTAACACCTTAAAATCATGTTGTGATAACTAAAATGCTGGTTTCTTAGTGTCAGAAGTCTCCCTTCTGCCTCCCTCCTTCCCTAACAGTCCTGGTGAACGAGAGCTTCTTTGTGGTCAAGAACCATCCCAGTCCTGATTAGGCAATGCTCCAGTGATCTGAGGTCACACAGTGTTGTGGGTTGACTCCTGACTCCCTGAACCAGCATATGTCCATGTTCACAGGACCAACATGAGAACCAGTGATATATGAGGGTGAAAATGATCGTGATTGCTCATCAGAGTGTTTTCAGGTGCATTGCACAGCGTTATCAAGGGATATGAAGAATTCTTTTCATACGTTTTACTTTGCCTATGTATTCTTGCATGCTGTTCCTCTGTCTACGCTTGCTGGACTCATAGGAGTTTCCTCAGGTATTTCTCCCCATCAAGCAGAACAATCTCACTTGTGAACATGTGGGATAAACTCAAAATTAGGTTTGGGCTCAATGGACTCCGTAAAAAGCATCATCTTCAGGCTCTGGGTTCTGAATCAGGAGTCTACTGCACTGCTCTGATTTATATATATAAATACACTGTATAACTGTACAGTTATGCATGTCAGCACTGTCTCCTCAGTCACAGCCCTGTTCTAACCACGAGGATGACCCCAGCTAATTAGAAACCAATCAGCCAACACTCAGCTGCTGTTACTAATTTATCCTGCCAAACCAAAGAAGTGTGCATTTTATTTCCTGGTTCCCAGACCTAATCCTAAGCACCCTAACTCTTTTTGGGTGTTATCACAAACTTAACTGCAATCACAGCAGAGACTGAGCATCAGCTCAACAAGCAGCCGAAAGCTCCACACACATCTGCATATACAGGATGCATCCTATCACGGTGTATCTGGCAGGATCTAGAAATGAATTATGCATATCTGTCCCAAACTTTAATCACATTCTGAAACAGAACCTTGGCTCCATAGCCTGCCCAGAAATTCATTAGAAGCTATATATCCCTGTAGAGCTTTTATCCTGGTGTCCGGGGATTTACAGTACAGAAGAGTCAAAGTAATTCTCCAGCCATTAATCAAGATATGTGGGGGTATAACGGATCGCCTAAAAGTTTGCTAGTAATGAGGTAATAGCTTTTTATCTTTTGAATATTTGTCTGCTTCTTCATAGACCCTAGGAGTACAACGATGACTTTTTCAGGCAAGCCACGAGGCTTCCAGCTTCCAGCAATGCTAGCTGCAGTGGGCTGTTTCACACGGCATGGATGCTCTGCTCTGAGGGACAGTTATTTCCTCCGTTGTATTTGCCCACGTGGTAAATAGGTGTCTGAATTAGTGGAAATTGGCTAGTAGAAGGGGTGGATGGAGCCGCAGGATATCCCGAACGCTTTCCTTCACGTGTTGAGTGTCCTAGCAAAGTGAGGAGAAACTTGCTGAAACAGCTTCTAAATATTTTAAAGAAATAGATGGGCCCAACCATGTGACTCCAGCTGGCATTTTGGGTTCCTTTTGGTGAGTTCCCACAAAGATTGTTGAGCTCAGCTGAAAAATAAAACTATGAAAGCAAGTAAGAGAGAATTCATAGATCAGTGTGGAGTATCTTGCAATGGCCATTAAAACCCTTATGTTGCTCTCCCACTAGAGGGAAGCTTACAAAAGCTATAACACACAACTCAGGGGGAAGTTGTCCACTTTTTCATGCAGATGCGTGCATGTGTGAATGTCCACACACACGATTTCATCTCAAAAGACATCACCAACAAAATGGAATAGCTGTGATTTAAACTAGAATGGTCAAAGGGCTGGAAGGTGAGCCCTGCGAGGGGAGGCTGATGGATGGAGCTGGGGCTGTTCAGCCTGGAGACACAGGAGGTTCAATCTGAACACAAGGAAGGACTTTTTTGTGGTAAAAAAGTTGCCCAGATAGGTTGTGGAGTCTCCGTCTCTGGAAACAATCACCACCACCACCCCCCTGGACAAGTTACTGGGCAATCACCTCCAGGAGATCTGGCTTTAGAAGGGAAGGTGCAAACCCCCTGTTGGACTAGATGATCTCCAGAGGTCCCTTCCAGCCCCTACCATTCAATGAGTCTGATTCTACCGGGATCTGAGCAGTGCAGGTTTAGGGAGCCTGTCTCAGCACACATTCCGAGTCAGCAGCTGGGATGTGGGCAAGTCTGACTGAAACGCCCCTGAAATTCAGAGTTAGACTTCTTTTTTCCGTTGGTTATGAAGAACCTGCTGTGAAAAACACCCCAGCTCACCAATGACTCTGAAGTCTGTGCTCTTTTTACTTCCTTGAGTAAGCAATTTCTTGAAGGGATTGAGTATTTGAGTAAGCACTTTCTTGAAGGGATTGAGTATTATCCTTAAGTTTACAGTAATCATCCTAACCCTACCGTGGTGCCATACAATTAGTTTCCAGAGCAGCTGATAGTTTGAAGCTAATTAGGATTTTGGCAGTAAGGCTCATCGTATTAAAAGTAAAAGAGACAGCACAGCATAGGAAATCGTTTCTCTGTTAACACAAAGCATCGAACAAACTAAATAGCTATGAGGAACTTATGTAATAGTAGTGATTTGAATACAGGGGGTGGTTTTTTAATCTTAATGGTACTGCTTGAGAAATGTAGTTTTCACTGAGATGAACTGCAAATTATTTTCTATGCAATTTTTATAATAAATGGCATCGCTGGTCGAAAATCTCAGAGCAATTATAAAAGGGATTTAATGTTTGATTTCTGAAGCACTCTCTCATTTGCAGCTAATCAGTCTTGCTAGTTAGTTGAAGGCCCTTAGGCCCCAATCCACAAAGGGACTCATATATAGGAAAGATAATTAAAAAACAAACCTAATTTTGTGGGATTTTAAGATGGGGGGGGGTATTTCTAATAAGCCCACGGTTGCATTACCTGACTTTCTGCTCCTCTTCATTGGGATGCAAATGGACCGAAGTCCAGCAACACATCCCATCCCCAAAACCCTGGGGTGGGGTATTCAAACATGGTGGAACCAGGAGCAGATAGTCCATGTCATCACAGGAGGGGCTTTCTGAGGAGCACTGGGCAGCATGAAGCAGAACTAGACTGCTGGAGCCACAGCCCAAAACAGGCTCGGGGGTCAGACGGAGCTCAGGACAGGGAGGAATGGACGGGTCCCTGCTCAAGGCAGAAGGAAACTCCTTTTACAGTCTCACACAAGTTCCCAGTTGCCCCTACTCCATTGATCCAGGGCTCTGGAGTGTGAAGGTCAGCTCAATGAGGACAAAGAGGGAGATCAGCTCAAAGAGGCCATCAGCACCACACGTTACAGCTGCCTCTAGCAAGGAAAAGAGAAGGGTAGTTGTCACAGCTGATTCCCTTCGGAGGGGAACAGAGGACTCAATGTGCTGACCAGGTCCCTCGCACAGGTTGGACTGCTGCAATCCCGGAGCCCGGGATAGGGACACTGAAAGGAAACTCCCTGATTTAATACAACCCAGGCGAAGAGAAAGGCTTGGTTAGAACTCGACCTGGCCACCATAGGAAGGGACAGCAAAACAAGTATTTACAAACACACTGACTGCCAAAAGAGGGTCAAGGAGAATCTCCACCCTTACTGGATATGGAGGGGAACACCATCACCAAGGATGAGGAAGGACAAGGCTGAGGTACTTCATGCCATCTTTGCCTCAGTCTTTAAGGAGAGGTTTAACAAGACCCAAGTACCAGGTCATTCGCTTCGGTCACAACAGCCCAATGCAATAGCAGAGGCTTGGGGAAGAGGGGCTGGCGAACAGCTGGATTGCTTCAAGCAGCACTGGAATTGAGCTCAGAACGACTTGTTTTGCTCTTTAGCATCTCCCCGGATTTCTCAGTTGCTGTCCTTCCTTCTTGTACATCCCCCAGCGCTGACATTTCTGAGACTTTCCTCAAAGCGCTTTGAGCCCTGAGTTAGACTGTAATAATCACTACCCTATAGCTCGAGGCTGTTATATTTCCACAGAGTGTTCTTTTCAGGCATAAAAGTTTCAAGGATGAAGAATGATTTGCAGAGTACGCAGTCCCAAACAGTGGGAGTTCTCCATAGCAGAACATTTACCCAAACTTAGCTTAATATATTCAACTTGTGAGATGAGGTAGGGAAAAATGCTATCTCACTAAGACATAAATCACAATAACATCATTCTTCAGGAAACATCATTTTCTGAGGAGGGATAAAACAACCTGAATAATGAAGCAGGGAACTAAACTTGAGCTCTGAAATATCGATCGTTTGTTTCTAACACCAAGAGCGAAGGTGGAGCTTTCTGTCACACAGCCTCGAGAACTTTCAGCATAATGTTCTCCGGAGCCATCTAGGTCCATTAGCATTTGTGTTTTACAGCCTGCTCATTTGCGATGTGACTTGGGCCAAACATACAGCCACTGTGTTGTGCTGACATAAAACGTAGTGGCTGCGTGTCTTCGAGCATTTTTGAAACTGCCTTTCGATTAGGAAAGAATAACTCTGGGTTTGAAATATTGTGTTCTTACTGACTGGGGAGTTTCTTTTCTGAGCCAGATCATCCTTCGCTTTCCTCAGAATCGCCTTGCCAGGTGAGGTCTCACTAGAGTGGGATAGAGAAGGAGAACCATCATCTTGACCTTCTGGTTATGCTGCTTCTACTACAGTCTAGGATGTGGTTCTCTTTCTGTGCTGCAAGTGCTGGGACTTCTTGAGCTTCTTATCTGCGAACACATCCAAGCCCTTCTCAGAGCTGTTTTCATCCATTCTCTGCCCGCACAGTGCTTGGGATTGCCTCGAACCAGCTGCAGAACCTTGCTTTTGGCCTTGCTGGACTTGTTGAAGTCAGGTATAGGCACCTAGGTAGACACGCACTTGAATGCATAGCACCTGCAGATGTCTGTGTAGAATTGTGCAAATGGATTTTGGATTTTTCTGCTTCTTTGAGAAAAACTGCTATTTTTTCACGCTTCCACAGAGCCAGAATAAATTTGTCCTGGTTTTAGCTGGTTCTTGACCTTCATTCCATGTAAGGAATGACTGAAAAAATTCACGCTCTAGTTTTACAATTCTAAAGGTTGAAAAGCAAGAGGGCCACATGAACCAGACTATTCAAATGAGCAATAAACTTGAGTCTGCTTTGTTAGGTAAAGGTGAATAGTTTAGCTTTATAGTGCCAAACCTTCTCACAGTTAAGATCACATCGTAAGACATGTCCTATTTTATTTGTCTGTAGAGCGTGTCCTTAAAGACACTGGAGGTTCCCAGACTAGAGTAGGATGAATAGTATCCTAACTTTGACTGTACGTCTAAGTACCTTATATCTTCAGGGATCTTTAGGGATCTGTGATTTCCAAATAACTCTAACAGCCTTTCATTTTAAACAGAAAGCATTATTTCTAATAATGGCAGAAGAAAACCAAGAGAAATTTGGGTTATCTTCTTGTGAAGAGTAAAATACTTCCCTAACAGATAGCTTCATTTAGATAAGACGTAGCAAACACATTATTTTAATGCGTCGGTTCTTTTAAAGAGCGTTTAAGCCAGAAACCAGAGGAAGAACAAACATTTTTAGAAGTCACTTGTATTTATCATTCTCACTGCTGTGCATTGTGACAACAAACAACGCACACAACAAGTTTGGGGTTTGTCTTGCTCAGGCAACATAACTTATTGTGTGTTTCATTCCAAAGTAGCTTTTAAAGAGAGGAGAAACTGGCTGGAATCAGAGCAAAGAAGGTCCTTTTCTTTTGAACACAGGTATGGATTAAAACCTCAGGCTTTGTTTATCTGAAAGGACACATCTGGTGTGAAAAAGAGCCAAAAACACCATCTGCCCCCTCACTATGGCAACTCTCAATTCTCATTTCATAGGCTTTGGACTGCACAGCAAAGGACTGGAGTCCTCATCTCCACTCATTCTGTTCATTCTCATCTAGTTAACTGAGGATCACACTTACTTTTGAAATACCCAGTCACTCGCAGGTGATTCTTGTTTCCATAATCTTGCTAACTCAAGTCTGAAATTTGCCATATATTTAAGTTAAATCTGAGTGTAAAAGCCCTGACAGGTACTTCAGATGTAGGCTACAGAAAATCACCGTTTCCCCTAGGAAATTACAACCGTCAGACCTAGAGTGGCCTAACTTACCTAAAAAAGTTAAAGCTAACTGAAAAGCCAAATGAAATTAGAAGGCAGGCTTATACAAAAAAATTCTGGTAGAAGTACTATTAAGCCTGGAATATATGAAGCTCAGGCCATAAAGTGAACATCTTTTCCTCACTCTTTTCATATCTCCTACACGCTAACAACGCTCAGTCCACTCAAACTTTCATTACAAGGGCAGGCAACAAGTCCAGGGATTCTATGAATTCTTTTTTCTAAATCATCTCCTCTCTCTCCTTTAATTCATAACGCACAACTGTTAGAACAACTTGTCACCAGTACTAGGTCAGGATTCTCTTCAAGTTTCTGCAGCTTAGCCAGTCTGGCTTTGTACACGAGATTTGAATAATCCTACAGAGGGGAGGAAAGATAAAGCTAAGCTACCTAATCAATGGCATCGGATGCACGCAGTTTTCCCCTAAATCTTAGATATCACTCAGATGCTAAGAATGCTGCTGATCTCCCTTTTGGGTTGATAGGAGTTTTATCATGAGGAGAGCCCTATTTACTGAATAGCTTAAAGTTGGCCAATTTTGCTGCTTGCACTGATTTCCAGTCCTCAGAACCCCTCTTTTCTTTCTGCATTGCTTTACTTACCAGATAGTTACCAGTTCGTGCATAACATAACTAACACCACATATCAAACACTTAACTGATTAATATTGAAGTCCAAAAAGCCAGTATTTTGTCGTTTGCTGTTTGAGATGACCGATACAGAATTAAAGGGGAAAAAAGGAACACTGTGCTAGAAACCATTTAAAATCCTCACCACCAGACAACCTTGCAATTTTAGTAAAACAGCATTCAGTTGTCTTTAATTCCATGGGGTTTGTGGTCATTTTAGTGGTTGCAGGTTATTTGCATCAAAAATGTTGAGTGGCCCCACTGGACATCATGTGTTTTGTAGAATGCGTGCCTCTGCTTACATTCAGAGACAGAAGAGAATCAGTCTCTGAGAATCCAGGGTTTTGATTCTCAAGGATTCCTCTAAACCAGTTGATGCAGCCTTGTAAGAGTTCTACTTGCCATACGAAGTCTTGTTTGAGCTCAGCTTGGTGTTCAGGCAGACCAGCAAAGTATGATTTGGGGCAAAGCATAAGAAAAATTAATGAATTTAACTAGTACCAGATATTATGAAACCTTCTAGGTTTGAATAGCTCTGAGAACCCACTGTCAGTCGAAATCTTTGTTAATTTTTAAATTTAAAATTTTTAAAATTTTTTTAAAAATTTTTAAATTTTTTAAAATTTTTTAATTTTTTAATTTTTTTGTAACTTTTAAATTTTTAAAGTTCTTTAAAAATTTAGTGAAGGATTTTAAAACAGATGAGTACATTTGCACACTTGAAGTTTATAGAAGCATATATTAAAACACATAAAAAGGGACACCACCCAGCTTGGTGTCATCAGCAGACTTGCTGACAGTGCCCCCTAATCCCGCATCCCAGTCATTAATGAATAGACTGAAGAGGACTGGTCCCAGTACTGATCCTTAGGGGACTCCACTAGATCCAGGCCTCCAACTCGACTCTGTCCCATTGAGCATTACTCTCTGGCTTCTATCCTGCAGCCAGTTCACCATCCACCTCAGTACCCAATCACAGCCTACACTGCCGAGGATGCTGTGTGAGACTGTGTCGGATGCCTGGCTGAAGTCGAGACAGACCACATAGCGCTCGTAATAGTAAGTTAAAACAGTTAAGGAAAAACCCAAATAAGTATTATCCTTCAAGGAAGTTAGATGCTTAGGAAGAGGTTCCCAAGGAATGATTTTAACAAGGTAGAACTTCTAGAAGAATCAGAAGAAAGAAAGGAAATGTTAATTTTTCTGAACACCGTGTGACACTTCCATGCCCATGAGTTGACAGATTGACAAAAACTCTGATGTTCAGAAGCCTAAATTTAAAAAAAGGAGAGACTGATAGTGAGAGGAAGGGAAAAAAGATCTGCAAGACAGTTCAGCTGGAACATGATATCTGAAAATGGCAGGGAGAAGGGGAAGGCAGGAAATCACATAGTATAGAAATAGGGTATGAAGTAGGCTTTGACGTTTCCATAGAGTGTGAGAGACAGCATTTCCATACTGGGAAGGACTTTTTGCCTGAGGAATAATGTTAAAAATGTAATATTTTCTTCACTGTGGCTTTTAATTTCTTTGATTAGTTTGTTTCTATTTTTATAATCAACCCTTCATGAAAATTAAAAGGTAATCCCACTGGTATTTCATTTGCACACAGCATACTGTACCATGATCAGAATGCATCATCCACCACAAAACCTTCTTAAGACAGGGTCTGTGCTACATGCTTTTGTACTCAGCCTGTGCCACCTAAAACGTGCCAATGCTACACCAGAAGCATTTCAGTTTGTAGGAAAACACCTTGGCTCTGGTTCTCTCTTCAGGACAAATGTTGTAACCAGGTCACTTTGAGATGATCTCTCTCCCCCGGTGATTCTGTCAAGATGGTTCAGACAGTGGAGTCTCCTGAGCACAGACATGGCTTAAGAGGTTATAAATCAACTCTATATTTTCAAGGATTGTTCTAAGGAAATAAATATTGAAATTCAATAGAAATAATTTGGATGCTTTTATCTAGACATGCTGCAACAAACTTGAGAGAAGCAGGCACTAAAAAGCTTTGTCTTCACCTTGGTAGCTTTGAACCCTCCCCCTGCTTCCATCGTTTGGGAGACAGCTCAGGCTAAAGAAACTTCAGAGATCTTGTAAGATAAACCTGCTCATCTGAGACTTCTGGGGATCATTCAGGCTGTGAGGGCACTAGAAACAATGGGTGGGTGCACCATCGTATAGTGAAGGGAAGAACTGGATGAGGGAAAGTGGAAGTTGCCATTCTTTGAATAGATGTGTCCAGAGATGCTTTGGAAGACAGGGAAGTGGTATGAGCAACGGTGCTGGCGAGTAAGGAAGGGAACAGTTCATTTGCTGACATCAGGAGTTTCTGAGGAAGTCAGCAGTAAATTGAAATCAAGAAGGATGACCCTTCAGAAACACAAAGGGCTCCCCAGTTCTGTATTTCATCATAATCTCCCAAACCAATGCATCCATTTAGAAATAAACATCCACTGAGGAGTAATTCTTAGCTACAGAAGCTGGAAGAACGAACAGAACATCTAATAGAAAGGAAAACTGATACTGAGCCAAGTGCCTGCCTCTCATCAGAATGAGAAAGTCTTGGACTCTTCTGCTTTATTGGTGTCGATGACTTTGAGTTCTGTGTCAATAAAGCTGTCACGAGAGAAAAATAACTAACACACTTGTGTTACCATGTCCTCTCTAAGGCGGTGTGTTTTCATCCAAACATACAAACATACACAAAGCAGTACCTCTTCAAACTACAGGATCATGCAGTAGCTCACAGGAACCCAAAGGACAGTTCCAATGATCCTTCCAATTAAATAGAGCTTATAAAAGACAAATTAAGAGTCAGCATTTACTATGCATCAGAATGTGATGTGAAAACAGAAGGCTGTGATTAAAGATAGGACTGACAGAAACCCAGTTTGATTCAGTGACACTGTCCCTGTGTTTAAATTAAGAACAGGTCTGAGAATCAAAACCTCTTATTCAAATTTCCTTTGAAAGGTAATGAACTAGAATTTCCAAAATTTCAAAGAAAATGTGATTATATCCAGCGCTAATTTTAACTAGAGCTGGGATTGCTTACAGCACAGGTCCTTAGGTTGTGACAGAGTACAAACTGTCGTGTAACACTTCGTGCCTTATTTTCTTTACAACTGGATGAGTTTCTGTAGAGCTCAGTAAATCTGGACTTCATGGAATCATTTAGTACGTAGGACGAGATGTGCCTGAGACTGAGCCACAGCGCAGAAGCTGGGCCTAGGTCTAACACGTCAAAGTACATTTTTATAATCTCATTACCTGAAAGGGTTGGGGTTTCTTTATTATT